>WJFB01000170.1:0-89927 GCA_009870185.1 Pygmarrhopalites habei | reverse complement strand
CAAACTCGGCACCCCGCCCCCTCTCAACAAAGTCGCGGGCATTTCAAAGTCGCCCATATAATCAGTGCGCGGCCTGTAATCCCTTCATTATATTTAATTGTTTATTGTCATTGCACTCTTCTTTAGCTATACAGTGAGTGCACTAAATGAAGGACATTGCAATAAATTTTTTCTTCTTTCTCAGAGCGAGTTTATGTGATTGAAAAATTAGATAATTGTATTTTTAACTTTGCAAAATAGATCTGATTAGGATTTGTCCAAACGTTGAGAAGGGCCCTTCAGTTATTACTTTTACGGAGTCGAACAGAAGCAATGACGATAGACAGAGAGAGAGAGAAAAGAGAGGAGTCAAAAAATGATGTTTGTCCATAAACGACTTAATTGGCGCCATGGTTGGAATTCCTTACGTCGTCATCGTCATCATCGTCTTGATGGTCGTCGTCGGTGTATGTGTGTCATTTTTTTGTATTGGAGCTCCTATAGTCAGCACAGAGAGGAGGAGGAGGAGGAGAAGGAAGAGAGAGGAAGACTCTTCTATAATAGAAGGATCGAATGAAACAGGAGACTTTTCAACCTTGTCCTTTGTGGTGACAAACCAGAATTGACGATAGTGTGGGGGAAAACCTCAGTGTGGTTGAGTCAATAATAAAATATTTTACAACTTGACCTTTTACAACTATCCAGACCAAAGGAGGAGGAAGGGAGAAGAAGCTGGAAAATTGTAATAGGAGCACTACGCTTCTGGCAGTAGGGGTGAACGTGTATCCAAACCGAGACGAAAACCAGCGGAAAGAGAGAGAGAGAGAGAGAGAGAGAGTAAAGGGGTTCGCAAAAAAGGGTTGACAACAAGAGTGACAACAAACGGATGCACGTGCTTCACGAGTCACTATCAGAGAGACGAAAGAGTTGACAAATGGGAACAGACGATCCTTGATTTACAACTGGCCTATTACTGTCCATTGTGTGTTGGACACAAGGAGGGGTGGGGATGATTTGCTCTGGTCGTGGCTACACAAAAGGGCAGTATGTGTGTGTGTGTTGTCGGGGGTGAGTCGTGGTGGGACTTTAATTGGTCATGCCATTTTTCACAATTTCATGCAAAGATTTTCGGTTAATTTCCGGAAAAAAGTCTGGAGCTAAATTTTCATCTGTTTGGAGAGAGTGGACCAAATAAATTTCCAATTACGACTTTCGTTTACATTCAATTTGTAAGAGTCAGGTCCATGGGATTTTCACAGAGTATGGTGGAAGGACTCCGTCAACTATAAATAATTGTACCCGTCGTCGTCGTCGGGTGTATTTATTTGAATGGAAATTTTTTGAATATTTAAACTCTAGTGGGTTATTGGCATAAAAAAATATAAAATGTTGTGACTGCGTGTTCGTGTGGGTTGGACCCAGAGTTGTAGGCTCTTTAGCCTTTCATTTTTGACAGTGTGAAGGCCCTACAAGGACCCTATGGCTGAAGGCAAAAATTTTGTTTTTAAAAGAGACAGCCCTACGCACACACACGCACACTCTAGTAGAGAAAGAGAACAGATGAAAGGAGTGAGAGAGAGAAATTGGCCCAGCTTTCCAAACAAAAAAGTTTATCCTTTCCATGTTTCGATTTTTCAACTGTTCATCCATCCTCTTGTGAAATATGAAATGTGTCTGGTGTCCAAGTTTACGTACACGTACTTTACACTCTACTGTGTTGGTTGTGGGATAATTTGAGCAGTTGTGCATGATTTGTCACCTTTTTCAGCCCCTACACACACACACATAAGTACACACACTGGCTGAAAATATGTGTGGGGAAATATTCCTACAACTTATCTTATTTTTGGCATCCCAATTAACCATCTGGGTGGATGATGGGTTATATATTATTATCAGTTTTGTTGTCTTTTGTATTTTTTCCCTGTAGTGTATGAATATATGGCTTTTATAATGGATGGATGGAAAGGAGGGAAGAAGAGGGGATGAATCAGGAAATGAATATTTTAAACTGATTCATTTAGTAAATATTAAATTTAAACATGTTTGCTCAAAATGTCTCAATAAATTTTATGTTGAATTGTTAGGCGGTGGGTTATAAATTTTACACATCTATATCTACACTTCTCTCTCTCTCGCTCCACTGCTTCCTAGCTTACATTTACCCTTTCGATGAAGGGAGACTAGGAGTGATCATCATGGATTTAGTTTGTGTTTGTTCGACTGCCAAGAGCAAGAGACCCACAAAAAAATAGGATCAATTAAATTGACAAAATGCATATGTTTATAGACTATAATCTACATTTAGCTGTGTCATATCATAGCGGGAGAGGAGAGAAGAGGAGGAGGAAAAAAGAGTGTTTGTATAATTGGTGGGTGCCAGGGTAGTGGTGTTGGTAGATTCATTTGTTTGTACAATAGGCTAACGTGAATCCAATGACAGTAGTCCCCACATATTTTCCTTGCCTCTCCGTTTCTCTCTCTCTCTCTTTTATGCATGGCATGACGCAAGTGTGAGTGTGTGTTGTGTAGTGTATAGTGTGGGGAAAAAGAGTTTCTGTATTTTTTAAAAAAAAATTTGGCCAGCCTAACGGTATTTCCATGTTATGTTTTTTTTGGCCCCTTCGTGATTGATGATGATGCTCCCAATGAAATTTATTATACAAAATACAAATACATTTCCCTCATTCTTCTTCATCTCTCTTCTCCGTCCATTCTCCCTCCTCCTTCTTCAAAGATTTAAACTCTTTGGATGCACCACACTGCACTACACACACAAACACAATCCAACTGTCCACGGACTCTCTCAATGTGAGTCAGTGTGAAGCACCCATATCGTCACCCAGCGTGTGTGTCTGTGATTCTCTCTCTCTACCTTTGACTGTGTGTGTGTGTATGTCTGTCGGTGTGGAAAATCTGGTTTTTGTATTTTCAAAGTTAATTTTTTTCCCCTTAGTATCCAAAATAAATTTATGATTTGCAAAATTCTGGTCTCAATTTACATTCAAATCTACAAATTTTATCAGTCATTTAACGCCAACCTGCACCCTCTAAACTAAAACAAACGTTCTCCCAACTCACAAAAATCACACACATAGTGGGAGAATACAGAGAGGGAGAGAGGAAAAAAGGTGAATCAAGATAGAGACAGATAAAAAAAAATTTCCATGGTTAACCATTAGATTTACGACTGTGTGACTCCCAAATCCTGCTTTTTTCAGAGGAAGAGAAGAAGATGAGAGGGGAAGAGACAAAAGACAAAGTGATATTCTAAACTGTACAAAGTAAGTACGGAGACGGACGGGCGACCAAAGAGTAAAAAAGAAAGAATTAAGTTGAGTTGATTAATGATTGCTCTGACTGAGAGCTGTGTAGACTTCTTACATACAACTATGTGTATACACATACTGTTCAGCATCACTAAATACGATCAAGATGCGGGGGGATCTTAGTCTGCCACGCAACCTATATATACACACACCATAAAGAGAGACAGAGAGAGAGAGAGGGAAAGGAAGATAAAATAGAAATGGGGAACTGGAGGGAACTTTTTCGATGTATAAGGGAAAAAATTGAACAATAGGATGTAGACAATTCGAACCGTTAACAATCCAAGAACAAGCTGAGGAGTAAGCGAAAATGCATTGGTTGTCACTTGTAAGTTGTAGTCTTGTAACTTTGTAACAGAGGGAAAGAGAGAGATCGCCATGATGTTGATGTATGTTGAAAACCATTCTGACTAGATACTCCACTGACTCATTGGTAACTTCATAGGCTCGAAAGAGAGAGAGGGGGGGGGAGGAGAAAGAGAGGACAGAAAAACAAGAGGAAAACTACAGAGGATCTTTTTTGAAGGGACTTTTACTAAATGAAAATGAGAGAGAGAGGAAGGGAGAAGGGACACAATGCGTAGAGCTCGTTATCGGGCGCATCAGTCAGTCAGCCGGCATTGTAGATGCCGTCGTTCTTTTTTCCAAACAAAAAGGGTGAGAAAGAGAATTCTTTTTTTTCATCTTCCTCCTCCTCCGCTATATTTCTTCTATCATATCAGGATAAATATATTGCCCTATCTATCTATTAACCCGTCACAATGCAATGCAATACCATTGCCTCGCAATGTCTTCCACGGTTCTTTTCAACCGTTTTTTAAAACTGAAGGATAGCACTGCACTGTGTATATCTATATAGTTGAAACAGAATAGGGGAAAAGAGTCTAGTTTGCATTATCTCTGGTTATTTTCTGGGCAGAGGATAGAGATGAGCGGATTTGAAGTAAGGGGAAGATATACAAACAAAATGAAGTATATATAGTCGCTTCCTCATCATGTTCCTCTTTCTGTTCTGTTCTGGAGGAGTAAAGGAGAGAAATGAAGTGCATGGAAGAGCTCAGGCATCATTATTAGAGTTGAGTCTTGGCTTCTGAATGCAGAGGCAGGTTCTGTTCTGTACTATCAGAGTCAGCTCCTTTCCTCTCTGTCCTCTGAAAGTTTTTTATTTTATCGACTCTTCTCTCACTAGACCGTACTATTATCGTGCTCTAAGTTGTTCATTAGATTCCACTCCTTACATCACTTTCCCCAACCATAATTCACATTCTTAAGTATCTTGGAGTGAATTAAAAAAAATTTGGCCAAAAAATTAAACGCTTATCACGCAATTTTCATACTCTGGCCCTAATTCATCCCAAACCACAACATTTTCACCATCTCCCTCTCTCCCTCTCTCTCTCCTAATAGACACAAGTGACAGGATATTTTTTTAAAATGGAGAGAGATACAAATTTACTCGTGTATACATCTTCCGTCCAATTCTCTGTCCAAGTTTTTAAATCAATTGTGTGTGTGTTCTGGATGTGACACAAACAAATGTATATATAAATATAGGGAATGTAGAATGATACAAAAAAAAATTCTTGGCATCTTGACTTGCTTCTTTTTCTTGAATAATTTTCAATTGTTTCAGATACATTTAACTTGTCCATTAATATGTGTGAGGGAAATGGTTCATTCATTTCCCCCGTTTTTTCTCTCTCTTCCGTTCCCTTCACAAAGTGAAAATATTCCGCTTGAAGAATTTTTTGGAAGGAGAAAGACACAATAGGAAGACATTCGTTATAAATGCATAATTTAAAAAGACGTCAACTTTTCAAAATAAATCAACCAATCAAAATCCTTTTCACCATACACATACAAACACAATGACATAATTTTTGTTTTTTTAAAAAAATGCAATTTAATAGTAGTGCATCCCATTACAAATGCATTTTTAACTACTCAATTATTTTCAAAATAAAATGTAAAACAAAATTTCAACCCTTCAAGCTACACAAGCATGGATATGAAGAATTAAAACGATTTGCATAAAATGAGTTTCACACACACACACTCACAAGTATTGTATAATGCTGTAAAATCTAATCTGTACATTTGAGGGAAGTAAATAAATTAAAAGTGAAATGAAAACTGAAGAAGTTGTATTTTGTGGAGGGTGGAAAAATTGCAGAGATGAGAGCATAGTACACACACACAACGGCAAGAAAAAGAGAGGAGGATGAGTAGATATTGTTACTCAACTCAAGACAATCTAAATCATGGCGGGTTATCGACTGTACAATATACCTTAGAGGAACGAAGCCGGTTTTTTTTCTTTCTCTTCTTTTAATTTACAACTGATATTTTATAGTTCTCCTTCAGTGTTGTTGGTAGTTGTATGTCTGTCTCACTCAGCGTAAACTCCAGAGCACCCTGACGCCCCATATCATACATGTAGCATATCGTAGTGTACTGTGTAGTGTAGTATAGCTTCAGTCATGCATACCCACAAAACTCACACACAAGGTAATATGCTGTGAGTTTAAAAATCGTGTGATTAAGTTACTACATTGTAATACACCTATTTATGTGCTTGTTTAGTTGACTCTTTATGACCTGCTGATGCTCATGCAACCTCGTGATGCTGTAGCTCATGTTTATGTTGATTTCCATGTTGATGGGAAAGACGCAAACGTGTGTACATGCACGAGCTCCGTACATATTTCTTTCTTTTTTGTCTTATATCATATTTTACGTATGTACAAACACTACCCCGACTTCTCTCTCTCTCCCTCTCTCGTGTGTGTGTGTAGCTATGGGCATCATCATATACGTCAATTTTGCTCGTTTCTTTCTACTGGGTTTTTTTCAGTTTCACATAAACTACACAAGCTCCCCACACACACAAACACACATGTATCGTCTCTCACTCACTCTCTAACAGTACATGGAAGCCTAGTGCTTGTTTCGGAACCACGAATCGTGCATACCCAGACCACGAGAGGAAACTGAAAAACTACACACAAGAAAGACATACATGTGGGTATGATATATAAACTGGAAAAGTTGCTAGTGTGCTTTTATCAGCATCATCCTATGGGTATTTTACATTGTTTATGAACCTTCGCAATATACATGGGGTCTGATTCTCGCACGCAGTCCATATGTAAAGGCACATAAATACGCTTTCTGTGTGTGTGTTGAGTACTGGGAAAAAAGACGGAGTCTTTGGTCTCTCTCTCTCTAGCAAAAACGAATGGATGTTGTTGTTCCTCACACACACACAAACACGTACATATAAAAATGTAATGTATATGGGGAGAGGGGGAAGTATTAGAGAGAGAACCTACGTACATCATGGATTTCCTCACCTTGCTCCCAGGTTTAAATTATATACTTTTGGTTTCGCCGTGCCTATTTCTTCTTCCTTTTTATGGATCCACCCAACCCCCTTTTTGTTTTAGATTTATAATTTCATTAGTAATCGACCGTATTTATGACTCTATTAGCGATTAAAACATATCTTGGCAAACCTCGTCAGTCCTTATCCGTGTTCCATCTGTAGGTGTATCACCTATCAAAGGGAGAGGGAGAAAAAAAATTTTGGTACGCAAAATTTTTAGTATGGTCATTCTATCATCTGTGAGTAGTCAAAAGATGAAAAAAATTACAAAAACTTACAGCTGATACTAACAAAACGAAGTCTCTCTCTCTCTCTGCGTGTGTGTGTGTGTGTCTGGACTTTTGCTCCTAGGCCTTCATTTTTCCATCTTTGAAATTTCCGATAATTTTTTTCCACTACTTTTTTTTGTTTCGAAAAAAAATGCAAAGAATTTTCTGGTTGACTTGAACTCCCTCTCACTCTGGCTCTTCTTCATTTTTCATAGTCTAGATATGACGTAATATTTTACCAAACACACCATGATTTTGATTGTATCAATTATTTTTCCTCGGCCCAATAACCAACCTTCAAGAGTAAGAGAGAGAGACTCATCCAGGAAACTCTTTTTTGGCAGGGAATTACATTTTTACGTATCGTTGTTAAATCTATAATTGTGGCCACTCTCTTTCATTTTCCATTTTGTGTGGTATCCACATTTGTGAGTCCAAAGTACAAATTATCCAACATTTAACTCAAGTACATTATCGAGGATGAAAAAGTAGTGTGCATTTTTCAATTTCCGATCAGGGAGGCCGTTGGCAGGAGGGAAGAGTAATACAAGTAAATTTAATAGATTGAACAAGGAGGCAATTGCTATACATGGATTATTGTTATATCATAATTATATTGTATGTACACATTGGACAAGAGGAGGAGGAGGAGGAGAGGAAATTTTTTGGTTTTGGAAAATTAAATGAAACAATTATGTTGTCGCAAATGGGCAAAATATGCATTGAGTGCATTGAGTATTCATGAGGATTTTTTGGTGAGGGTCTTATTATTATTGCACATATAAAGGATAGTGCATAATATTTTGAGGA
Organism: Pygmarrhopalites habei; assembly: GCA_009870185.1. Classification (NCBI taxonomy): domain Eukaryota; kingdom Metazoa; phylum Arthropoda; class Collembola; order Symphypleona; family Arrhopalitidae; genus Pygmarrhopalites; species Pygmarrhopalites habei. Next base: position 82,155 of record WJFB01000170.1, on the reverse strand, counting down.
GAGAAGGAGAGAGAGAGAGGGAAAGATAGAAGAGAGGGAGAGGAGGGGAAAAAAGTTTTTTAGGAACAGGTGGAGTTTTTTCTCGTTCCTTCATCTCAAAATCTATTGGACACACTGTGTGGTCGTAAATCAGACGAAGGAGCCCACAATAAATCATGAACGCTTCTCTTCTTCGTTTCTTGTTTTTCCTCATCTGTGTGTGCGTGTGTGTGTGTGTATCTCCACATTCTCCTGTATTCAACTCAAAGACGCGTTTTTCTGCAGTCTATACGCTCTGTACAATTGAACATACGTTCAAAGTTACAATTTTCAGAAAATGTATATAAAAAGGGAGAAAAATTTCAGCACACGAGTCTAATGTACGAACGCGTTTTTTCTTTCTCTCTCTCTCTCTCTTCCATAGCACATTCCACCCCAAATTCTGTCCCTTGGGTCTCTCAGAGTTTGGAGTGAGACGGGAGTGAGTTCACAAAATATTTACATGTCAAAAGCGAAAGCAAAATTTAAATTATAACTCGGAGGAATCGATCAAACTTGAATTTTCTACTCCATCCCATCCCAACCAAGCATGACATTCCTCAATTCAAAATTTTGTCAAAATTTTCAATCATTATTGTTGAAATATTTCATACACGTTCTCTCACACACACACACGCAGAACAAAATGTACGTGTCATGTACATGGATCGAAAGAATCCAGAGCATCATGCAGTTGTTGAGATAATTAAATTCAATCTTTCACTGTCTCATTCCTCATTAAATGAAATGGTGTGATGATGAGTGGGTGGAAATATTCAGTTAATTGGAATTTTATGTGACATCCATTTCGTGACGTGGTCACACAATCGAGAGCAATGTATCATGACTCAACCTTGCATTTTGGTTATTGCAATTGACACGTTATTATTTTTTTCTTTTTCTCTCTCTCTCTCTCTCTCACCCTCTCTTAAACAAGACTAGTAAAATTGGATTGAACTGACGGAGAATTTTTTTCCATCTTTATTCTGACACCACAAAATTTGGTTGCTCTAGGAGCAAACAAATGTGGTTGTAAAATGGAGAGTGCACAGAGGGTAATTATGGGAAGTAGATTAAAATTAGGTGGAGATATGATATCTATATAGAAGGATTGATTGCATAGATGATGTTGGTTAGGGCTACTTCTTTGTGTCATTAGCCGTGGTGTGGTTGGTTGTCGGTTTGGAGGAAGAAGGTAGACTTTGCATTTTGGTATTGGTCTGGACTCTCATACTTTTTGGATATAAACCAGTGAAGATAGGGGAGGGAAATAGAAGAGTAGTTGTAGTAGTAGGAGCAGAAGAAGAGGAGCTCTGAATATTGTTGGGCAGGGAAGTATTACAAGTGGGGAGGGAGATAAAGGCTAGTGTTGTATGTTTGTATACTGTTGTTGTTGCTTTTCCCCTTGTGTATGTATGTATGTACAGGATTAAAAAAAGCTGAAAATGAATGGTATGAATCATGAGGCGCAGCAAGAGCTTGTCTTGGCAACAATGAACCATCATGCGAATATCTAATACATTGTCCATATTAATGTTCTCCACCAGACCTCGTCTTTGACTCACATAAATCAAACCATCTTCCTCTCTCCTTCTCTCTCTCTCCCCGTCTTCAAAATGAAGAAGAAGAATTGTGAGGAAAAAATTCTACTGAATGTGGTGTAACTATACGTAATCCAAGATACAAGTTCAACGAGAGAGAGAGAATTTTTCACCTTTAATACACGTATAAAGGATGTGTGTGGCTAGTTTGACTAAAAAAGAAAACAATGAATAAATAAAAAAAAATTGAAATTTCATACGAGAGTTGCACTGGCTGCATTACATTGCACTGGCAAAACCAACTTTTCGAGAAAAAAAACAATCATTCGTCACCATGGACAAACAATTCTTTTTGTGAGTGTTCCACCATAATTTTGGGACACACTCAAAGACTGGGACTAACCAACAATTTGCCGACAATGTCTGAGTTTGAAAAAAGTCAGCAATGGTGTAGAAGTGGAGAAAAAGATGTTGTACAACTTCTTTCTTCCTGCTCCATATATTGATACATAATTCATAATTTATGAAAAAAATAATAACAAAGATTTTTTTTGTGATAATATATAAATTTTACCTCTTCCCTTCTCATTCACTCTATCCAAATTAGCCAAGTTTGGCCCACTCGTAAATCGGACCAATTCATTAGGGACAACGTAATGGACAGAAGAGGAGGAAAGGGGAAAGAAAAATGATTTTTAGAAAAGAGGAGATTTAATTCAGCGAATCGTAATTCAGCTCAGCTCAACGATCCTTCAAAAAATATATAATCGCTCTCATTAAATCCAAGTTTTACAAATTGAAATAATTCCCCCATCATTACATTCACATGTGTAAAGGCGGACTAGATTTTCATTCCTTATAATCTACCTGCCACTTCCAATGACTTGAGATGCAAGGAACAAGACAAAAAATATTTCCACGTGTCCAAAGGCCCCTACACAACACAGCAACAACAACCACAACAACAAGGAGAGAAGTACAGCCTCTCCAATAAACATACTATACGATTTAGACTAAACACGAATTTTGCACAGGATTGAATGTGGAATTGTGAAAAATATGAAATAGGGTAAAAAAAATTGAAGCCCCTATACTACAGTACACTAGGAAAGTTAGACAGGTGTAAAGTAATGCATTCCAACATCATCTTCTCTCCTCCTTCCTCCTCTTCACTCTGCTTATTACATAGTTGAATGATGAAGAGGATTTTTCGATCTATTATCCAGGGAAACCATTCATCCATCTATCAATCTGGTAGCCCCTTCACAAAACTCCCCTCCAGGCTGACAATGAGCAATGACGACCGTTCAAGCTTACTTATTAACTATTGGTTTTATACTTTGTACTCTTCTCACAGTTCCTCTCCCTCTTTTAATATCAAAATCGCACACACGGATTGTGCTCTTCTTCTCATGCTGAATCCCCTGCACATCGGCCGCCGAAGGAGCGGATGCTTCCAGACAGACTAAAAACCTTCAATTATTTCAGCTTGCCTAGCCACAGTCAGTTCATCACTAAATCAGAGACAGAGAGAGAGACTATACAAGAGCAGAATCACATGGAATACAAAATATCAAGTGTGGGGAAAAAATTGTAACAAAACACGGCAACAATCTCATTCCCCCACTATAGTACCTGTCCACAGTCTACACTATACTATTGTAAAAGGTCAATGAGAACCCTCGGATTAATGAGGCTGTGAGATTGAAAAGTAGATATTATCCAAGGCGCGCGTGCTAAAGAGTAGGAGGGGGATGGAATTTAATTGAACATTCATTTTACACACAATAAAATTTTATGGGGAATGGAATATTTTTAATCCCGTGGTTTCTACTTGAGTCTCTACGGTATGTACCAATTCGAAGACGTTACAATTGACCGATTTCAGTTTTTACACAAAAGTTTTTCATTCATTTTTTCCTCTTTTCCCTACTCTTGTACACAGTTTCGTAGTTCGTAGACAAGTCCAATCTTTGAATGTGAAACCTAGAATTGAGTAGAATTGAGTGCAAATAGAGAGATTGAATCTTTGTCCACTTTTTGCCAATGTACAAAACAGTAGATACAGGTACAGAGAAAGGAGGGAAAAGAGAGAATGACTGCCATGTAATTTTTTAGAGTGTAATGTAAATTGTACTCGACGGACTTGTACCTTGTGGTTTATTTACTTGCACTTACGGATATTGTGTGTGTGTGTGTGGAGGTATACAAATACCTACATGAATACACACACATGTATTGAAGGAGGCGGGGGATGTACGGATTGTGATTGCACTGTATTTACTGTACTCCTACTGTTTTAAACCTCCTCCTCTTCTCTTCTCAGATTGTAGAGTAGAGTGCAAAGATGTAGACAATTTTTTTGGGAATAACACACAAAAAAAGGAAATTGTGAGTGTGTGAGTGTAAGATAGGCTCACGAATAAAATCCAGAATAAATGAACTCGCTTAAAAGTTTAGAGCACTCTTCTCTTCTCTGCTCTCTCGTTTTTGTGGTGTGGTGTGTCCTGGGTTTGAGAGAGAGTGTGTGTGTGTGTGTTGGCGTGATTTTCTCAATTATATTTATATGTTCCAACTCTCCTGTGTTTAATTCAAGTGTGACTAGTTTTGAGTTTGTCTATGTGCAGTTCGTCCACTCCGACACACATAGCAATTTTCCACACTCACAGTCTCTCAGACACATGACCATGCAACCTCGCAAAATGCAGGTAAAATTATCCCCTTCCTCCAGTCTAACCAGCCACTTATCTCCACAGCTATGTGGTTATTCTCTAATTTTCTTATCTAATTGTAGTGCGAAAATTTCTCTGATCCCTAGTTGAAGGTCTGTCTTTCTCAGTGTGTCTGTACAGCTCAACCATTTTTCTCTGACTCTCGAGCAAAATGCTCTCTCGCTTGTGTTACAGACACACATTCACACACATGTACAGACACTGGTCAATAGTCAACTCATGAACTGATTCAAATTCGTGCATTTTAAAAATGCTAAATTGTAATAGTTTTGAAAGGGTAAAGAGCCCGTGGCCCAAATCGACTTTGAATACCCCTATTTGTAAAATGTTGTGTGGTACACACTCACAATTCTCATTTTGGATTGTTTGCATTTATTTCAGTTCAACTAGAATTGCGGTCAATACAACTGATTGTGGTGTCCAGGGATGATGCTTTGTAATGTATTCAATCTCATATTTGATTTGATTCACAATATTAAAGCTCTGCAAAATATTTTTGGCATCACAAGAATATTGTTTGTTATTTTAGTTAAAGTGTTAGTACATTTGTTTCGAAATCTTTCACAATTTATGAAATACTTGTTTATTAAACTAATTTTAAAAATATACAGAGCCAAAAGGATACATAAAATTCATCTTCAAAATGATAATAGGTTTTCCATAATGATTGTATTCCACGTTTTTTTGAATTATTACAATCTGAAATTATTAAATCCACTCGACTCAAACACTCACCCCTGTGTGTGTGTGTGGTTGGGATTTCAAAATTGAATAGACTGAACGATGAACTGTGTGTGTGTGTGTGAAAGAGAAAGATATTTTTAAAGAAAACTAAACATGCTGAGGACCTTCACATTTCCCCTTTTTAGCTACTGAATCATGAATCATTCACAAAAAAGTCAGCTCATCTTTAATGTAATGAAAATGAGTAGAAGTTCCTTCCTCCTCCTCCTCCTCTTCGTCATCCTAGCTACTCTTCACAAAGAGTGGGAAGGGAGGTCTCTCTTGCATAGATTAGGTGTGTGTGTGTGTAATAATATATTAATAAATTTATTCGATAATGGGATTATAATGGTTGGGAGTACAAAGGTTCCTCAACTCAAGAGAGAGAATGAGAGAGAGTGGAGTGTATAAAATTTTTCTTGTTCACAGTTCCGAGGGAGGAGGAGAGAATGACCGAATGCTCTGTACAAGGAGAGAGAGGACGAGTCTCATGGAAATCGGCTCAGCCTGAGGACGGAAAGAGAGAGAGATGAGCTGCCAGCAGGTGCTACAGAAATCCAAGACCCATGGGTAGGTAAACTATTTAGAAAATCATAAATAAACTAGTATAAAGCCAGTTAGGTAAAAAGTAAAGTGTGTGTGTCTATCTATCTATTTGTGTGTGTGTGTGTGAGGAGGACTCCTTGTCTATGTGTCTGAATACTGTTTGCCGTGTTAAATATTGGGATAATTTACGTCCCTCAAACCAACTGTACAAACACACACACTCTCACAATACTTATTAGGATGGTTTACAATGTGTGTGTCTATAACGAAGGACCCACTGACTACCAGAGTCCATACTTTCTCCATGTATCCCTTGAGTGTGTAATAGTGTGTATGTAGAGCCTATAGTACATAAACAAGGGAATATTGAGGTGGTCCCTTCCGCATTGCATTGCGTAACAGAGGTCCTTCAAATTCTCAGCAGGGTGTCCGTCAGGTTCCACTTTTTTTCACTCAGGAAGGGGCCATGGAGACTTGAATTGAGGAGGTTCAAGAAAAGAGGGAATAAACTAAGGAGACTCCTTAAGGTCCCCTTCAAGGAATGGATGAGGCTTGTATTGTATTGTACACACAGATACAGACAGAGAAGACCTCAGGATGGAGGATGAGGGAGATGAAGAATGATAGGATTGTATATTCAACACAAGTCCTCCAATCAAATGCCCTCACAACATGGCCATGGTTCAACCATCCCTTAGAGACTCACATCGTATTGTGAGAGTAGCTGTGATGGTGGCTGTTGGTTACTCCACCCGGGTTTCCAAAAAGTCCAAACAAAATGATAAATTCCACCCCACCAGCTTTATCATAGGGTTAAGGATTTTTAATGAGTTTCTTTCACCCTGCCGACCATTATTCAATCTATTCATTAGCTCTTCTTCCCCCCTTCCCCTCCTCCTTCCCTCCCTCCCTCCTGAACAAGGAGCTGATGTGAAAGGTGTCTCTAATGTGCAAGGAAATGAAGAGAGAGAATTTTTTGAATCTTTTTCTTTTCCACTTCTCTCTCATACTTCTACACATCTACTTCCAGAATAAACTCTAATTCATTCACATGAATTATGATTGTGATGTGCATTGCACACCATCACATCATGCGAAGATAGGATCAAAGATAAACCCCCATGAAACACGCACACACACTTTCCACAAAATTTATTCTACTACTCCAATTTCCACACACACACTAACTATTTACACAAGCCGCCAAAAATGAATTTGTGAATTTAACTCTCTTCTTCTCTGCCAGACACAGGCATTAACTACTTTCTCCCACTTTTTACTGTACTATCTGTACTCGTACACGATCCACAAAAAATTGTTCTCTTTTCTACTGATATTTTTCACAATGACATGTGTAAATTCCACCGACTGTTGCTTTCACTCACCCACATTGAGAGGAGGCTCAAATTAATGCTTGGAATATGAACTGACCAACTTTTTCATAATTTGCGACAGCAGGCAAATCCAAATTTTATTTTTGGTGTGTACAAGAAAAGTATTTTCTCAGGACATTTTGGAGAGCGAATTTTTTTCAAAACAATAGATACAAAATCTTGACCTGAATCTACAGACAAATCTAAAGATGTATGTACTACTGCACGGTACAGTGTAATGGTATATTTTGTTTGAGTATCAATATCAAATTCCTTGATATCCTACACCATCACCACACACACACACAGTGGTGTGCTCTGGTGTGATGTAATGGGTAGTGTGTGCAATGTGGGTGGAAGTTGGCTATTTTTTTGGGGAAGAACGGGCTCAACACAGACTATTCCTTGTAATTCTTCTTACTCTCTCTCTCTCTCCACACACACACACTTTATTTCGCTAGATGCTAAAAGAAAATGGAGAATATATGGGGTGTCGTACGTACATCAGACTTAGAACGAGAGGAGGAGGAGGAGGAAGAGGAGCAAACTTTTTAGGTGTTTGAGAACAAGTAAAAGCGTAACAGCAGTGCGGCATTCTTTATGAGGAAATATTGTCTGTATATGTAACTCATTTTTCTTGTCACGAAGGTCCCGAAATTCCTAGATATATTGGTATTTATATAGGATATTTCCGGAAAGTTGTAAATCACTAGGTTTTCGCGGCTTGGCGTGCCGTTTACTCGTTATATACCACACACACCAGAACGACGATTCTCCTCTCTTTCTCTGTAGACTCTCCTCATTTCATCTCTTTCTCTCCCACCCTCTCCTTCTCTCTCTCTCCCCCTCTCTCTCTGCTGCTCTGCACGAAGGAAAAGATGTGAAGATGCATTTCTCGCTCTGTTTCATTCCTTTGAATTATTTCTCTTCCCGCCAGCCAAATAACAACATGAGAATATTATAGAGTTACTTTCTAAAGGCCAATCGTCTACAAGTAATCTCCCCTCTCTCTCTCTCTTTCTACACACAACTGTGTGTGTGTGTTTGTGTGGCGGTGGTGGAAGGGGGGACTCAATTTCACTCGAGGAAATTTGATAATATTCTTATACAACTTGGAACAAGTATTTATTGCTTCAAAGTGTTATTTACTTGATTATTTATGCAGGTTATCTTGAGCATGTCTTGTGACTCTACGTCCCCATATTGTTCCCCCTCTCCTTCTCTCTTTTCCCTTCTCTATAATTAACATATAGAATGTGTGTGTGTGTGTTGTGTTGGTCTGGGAAAGGAGGGGAAAGGAGATTGAGTTTCTACCTGGAAACTCTCCGAGAAAATAATTTCAATTGAAAACAATGAATCTATTTGCAAAAACAATTTACAAAGTTGTGGTGTCATGGCACACACACACGTGTGTGAGTTTTGTTGTCCTGAAAGCTGTAACATTTTCTAGGAGAAAACAAAGGGTTGGGGGAGAGAGAAAGGGAAGCTGGAGGAGGACGAAGGTGTGTGTGTGTGGCTATTAAAAAGTCACATGCTGAGTTTGACTAAAATTCGAAGCACATTATTTCAGTTAGCCCATATAGGTCTTTTTCCTACTTTTAGCCTGGCATCAGGTGAGGAGCTTTCCTCTCTCCCTCTCCCTGTGTGAGCCTATTGGGTGTTACATCAAATTCATTACCCATCTCTTTGGGTGGTAAATGAACTGGGTTGTGCGGGCAATGGTACGTTCCCACTTAATTCTCTCTCTCTCTCTCTCTCAATCCTTCTGTCTCTCTGTCTTTCTCTCTGGTTATTTATTGGGAGCTACTACATATCACTGTAATATATATTCGTTATAAAATGGAAGAGGACGGAGGAAATCGAAATTTGAAATATATATGTTTCAAAAAAATATATCACTTTGTGTCAGGGCCATGACGCACTCGAAATTATTGATTAAAAAATTGTACTCTCTACTCACTCTCTCTCCCTTTCTTAACACTCCTCATCTTTCTCCCTCTCTCCTTCTCTCTGTAGTGATGATTTCAATTAAGACTTAATATCGGACATGTGCTAGTCTCTGTACCCACCACCCATGCTCTCTCCTTCCCTCTCTTGTATAAGTGGTCTCTGGACCAGTTGCCTCAACTTTATTAAATTAAGGAAGATTTATTTTAACTATTGTACAGGAAATATGTCCTCTACATGAGTATGTGTGTGTGCTGTGTGTGTGTAGAGTGTAGACACATGAAGCATCTTATATATTTTCCCTACCCTCCAGTTTTTTTGTACATGAAACTTTTTGGCTGTAAAATAGGAAAAGGAGACTGAGATGAATAATCCTGATTTATCAAGTGCAACCTTTCATACATACAGTCTCTTTCTTCCTATATTAAGCTATGCACACACAGTGTAGCATAGAGTCTCAAAATATGGATGTACATCTCGTCTGTTTTTTTGTTATATGAAATACAATTTTTATTGGATTTTCCCAACCACCATCCAAAAATTTGAGAAACCTAAAATTGATTTGAAATTTTTTATCTTCCTTTATTTTTTTCACATAATATATTATACAGGGGAAAAAGTTGAGAAGGGGAAAAAATAAAGTCATGGATCGAAAAAAGGGGGTAGAGTCTGAAATAAGAAAGGATTCAAAAAAGAATAGAAAAAGTTTTTTTGAAAAAAAAAATTTGAAACTTTTTAAACGTAGAGAGAAAAAAAGTTGAGAGGATTTGCTTGATTTTTTTTGACATCTTGTTCTCATGGAGTGAAGGAGCGGAGGGACGTGAAAAGTATGGAATCCTTTGCAAAGAAGATGCAGGCAGTATTCTTCTTCTTCTGACTTGACTTACTATGTGAGTTTCTTACAAGGAGACACACACACTCTCTCACTCTCTCCGTTGCGTTGCTACTGGTATAAAAAACTGAAGATGGTTTTCATATAATATACAAGGAGAGGGGAGGAGGAGGAGGAGAGGGGAAGATTCGGGGAGATAAAGCTATAGATCATATAGGATGCACCTCACGACTCGACCATACCAAATACAATGACGTACAGTGGAGCATGACTTGAAGGAGCAAAATTATAGACTTAAAGCTCCCTCACCTCCAATAGAGCAGCTTAATCTACATTTGTATTCTTCCCTGGTCTCACTCCCAAGGCAAAAATGAAATGCGGAAAATCCGATCTCAACTTTCTTACGAGTTCATTATGCAACGTCTTAAGTCTACTGTGAATTGTGATGAATCTCCCCTCCCTCCCATTGTTGCTCCATGTATTTTCTCTTCTCCTTCTTCCTCCCTCCTTTTTCCCCTCGTCCATCCAGCCCTCATTCTCCCTCATTCTTTTATAGGCCAATCCGTTTATATGCATACGAGAATTAGCTGGATAAAAAGTACTTCATTGTCACTCCTCCTACCATATGAGCTCCATTAATTAAACTAGACAGAAGAAGGGAGAAAGAGAAGGACGTGAGACTTAACTGCTATTCATGAAAATGAATTTCCTATTCATTTTTAATTTTCTCCTTTACCATGTCCATCCTTTAAAAGAAGGAAGAGAGAGAGAGAGGAGGATGAGAGAGAGATGGGGAGGGATGGAGGGGGGAAAGTGTTTCACTTAATTTTCCTCAAAATTTTTTATTATGCATCTCCCCTGGAAACCCGGGTGGAGACACTAAATCTTTCCTCCCTGGCTATGGAATGGAATTGAAGGACATTTCCTACAAATTTACAATATAAATCTAGAAAGTGGATATATTTTTAAACACACACACTCACTCTCACACATTTCTAGAAAATATCTGTCCAGGCACGTGTTTCCCTTCTCAAAAAAAAGTCTAGCTTCCTTGCCTTGCCTTTCCGTTGATGGTGGTGCTGGTGGTGCTGTGGCTGGAGTAAGTAAGTATGGCACATAAAATGGACGAAGGATAACGTCTATGGGTTCGGATTTAGGAAATAAATGTGAGTTGGGCAGAGTGCTGAGAGCCGGGAACATGATAAATTTTTGGATATGACAAAAATTTTATTCCGAACGCTGATAGATGGTCGCTACACACCACCTCGCTCCAGCAAAGTCTGAACAAAATTTATATGTAAGTGATGTATTGCCAAACCTTAGACAGAGTGAGGGAGGAGAGAGAGAGAGTACTGTACTTATTGTTCATATTCATGTACCTCCCCTACACAACATACATGTTATTGTACAAAAATATCATATAATGTATATGTATTGTACATTCAAAGACTTTACTGGAGGAATGACATTGTGGATGCTCCTGCTTGTATGGCCAAGATAAGTATTATGAGTACTTGGTCTCCTTCCATATTCCATTTATTGCCATGTTAGGTTTAAGGTAGACACTGTGTGTGTGTTTTGGAGAGAGAGAGTGAGTGAGTGTGTGTACTTTTTAGTTACTCCATATACAAGGTTATATTCTTGTATTGTACGAATGGAATAAGCTGAGCTATCACGCTTGATACAGAGACACACAGAGAGAAAGAGAGAGTTCTTCGCAATTTTAACCGACCAGCCAACAAAATTCTGACTGTTTGGCTCTCAGCTTTTTCTCATCATGCTTTTCCCTGTGGAACTGAAGGCTCAGCCAGCCTGGCACACCATTTCATTTCATCTCTCATTTTATTCCATGAACATTATGTTTATATATGTACACATTGTGTGTGAGTGTTCATTCATACAGCTCCGTGGTTGTGTAGACTCAATGAGTATGTACAAGAGGGGTGAGAGAGAGTGTGTACGTATGTCTGTACATACAGCATTGCTAAAGAGAGAGAGTATGTGCGTGGTATAGTTGGCGAAGAAGAGCCTGGGAAGGACATAATAAGAACACAGAGGCATCACACCCTTCACCATCTTTTGAAATTATGGCAGCTAACTAATCTCGCCCTGGCCCTGGTCTGTACTTTGTCAAACTTTGAGCTCCTGCCGCAGACCTACACACTCTAATTCTAGCGCCAGCCTCCCTTTCTCTCTCTCTCTCTCTCTCTCTCTTTTACTTCCTCCCTTATTTATTACAGCTACGAGAAATGAAAAATTTCATTATGTATGCTCTGCCCTATACTCACACATACACCCTCCTCGTCTCCCGTGCTTTTCTTCAGGCTCCTAAAATTGCACATGTACATATATATACACACAAGTCAATTAAAATAGTTTGTGCTCCAGCAAATTCGCAATATTTATCAAGTCTCCGAGAAAAAGTCTGAAAGTGACCCTTCCATCCAAGATTCAACTCTTTTCTCATCTGTCACTCACCTTGTCAAACCGAGAAATGACTTGACATGTTTTTACTGAGCTATCATATTTTAAATGGTCCTTGGTTGAGATTTCCTAAAGAACATTTTCAAGTACCCCCTTTTCTCCTTAAGAGGGCTACTACTGGACAGTACAAAGAATAAGGGAATGATACTATGCGTCATTTTCATCCATTGTTCGGAGAAAGGAAATTCAAATTTGAAAACACCTTGAAATTGATGTAAGGAGAAAGTTTCTCCAACGGAGAAATGTAAGCTGGGATACAATACAGGATTCTGTTGATACATAGTGTCTAACGACAGTATCAAAATAACTTCAATGTATTTTTCCCTTCTCTCTCTCTCTCTCTCTTGTTCATAATGTCATGAGACTCAAATGGGATTTCGGGTCCAGGAGAGAAAGAGAAGTCTGGACATGGACAAGGCACACAGACACAAAAGAGAAATCGACAAAACATGTCGTCAAGGGATAAATCATCAGATGATCTGAGTTGAATGTGGAGACGGTGATGCGAAAACCATGTGAAATGCAAGCGGAAAAAAATATAAAATAAATATCATCCATTCATTTCTCGTCTTCGCACTTGCGGGTTCTTGTCGTCGCACACAAGAACCAGATGTCCTCTATCACCAGTGAGAGGACGTGACGTGAAAGGACAATCCGCCCCTGCCACATGCCCCCGCGATCAACTCTCTCTCGCTCCCTTTCCCTCTCTCACTCTCTCCACACACACACATCCATGTACACAAGGAGAGGAAGCCTCAACCACTGACGACAATATATTTCTGAGAGAGGGAAAATGCATAATACTATACTTTTACGAATGTATAAACTGAGAGTGGCTTTCCTTGCATGGAAATATCGTGTGTGGAGGAGAGAGAGAATAAACTCCCTCCCGACTCCTCTTCCTCAAATAGGAATCAGGAGGAATACAAATACATTTTGTCCATCATGTCGAACACGTACACTCTTCCTCTGCGTGTGTACGTCTATGCATATATACACTACCCACCAATAAGAATGGAGGCTAGCTTCGTGTTGTGTGCTTGCTCTTCAACTTTTATCCTAGTCAAAGAAAGAAAATTTTTTGATCAGTCTCCTCCGCCACATTGAGTCACCCTCCTTCTCCTCCTCCTCCTCACCATTCATACCCTTCATTTGATAAACTCTTGGAGAATTTTCATAATGCTCTTCAACCTATCCTTCATTGAGTGGATATTGAGAGGAGCAAGAGGAAAGAGAACGGGAGAGACAGGGAAAGGCCTCACATTCCGAAAGCGGGGATCAAGAGAGGAGAAAGACAGGAATGTGGATCGATGTCATTTATATTTGGCAGAGAATATTTTTCTCGAAATTGGAAATTGAAAATAATTTTCATTTTCATTCCCCTGCTCAAATTTTCCCTCTAAATAGCATCATAAAGATATTCATTTTCGTGACAATGAATTTTAGGAGGAAAATTTTATACACGCCGAAGTCGTAGCTTTCCCTTCTCTCTGACTAAGGAGATTTATTTTGAGAAATATTTTCCAAAAAAAATTAAGTCGGCATACAGTCAGTAGAAATATAACGCCATTTAAAGTCATTTTAAGAGTCATCCTGGACAAAAACAAGAGTAGGGTGTGCGTGGGTGGGAGGGACTGGAAAAAAATCGTAAAGATGGAAAAGACTGACTAAAGTTGTGTGTTTTGACTTGACGTTGGTGTTAATTTGAGCGTACATTAGGATGTTTACAAGCACAATAGTTAGTTTGAGAGAGAGAGAGGGAAAGAGGGAGAGAGAATTGTAACTTCAGCACACTAATGGGTAGTCAAAGTCAAGCAAAACATTGGCTCATAATTTAAAGGAATTTTCTTTGGTAATCAATTTGTTTCCGTCTATTTTACTCTCGCCTTGTCTTTTTCCCCCCTAATTTTTTTCTTTTTCTTTCTTTTTCTGTCTCCCCCGTCTCGTGTTCTCTGTATGTGTGTGTATGTCTCTATTCCTCTGACTCTCTGGTCTCGTGTCAGTCTGATTAATTACCAATGTATATGCTGGCCGTATCACGGAAATTTATTTTGTGGATTTTTTCCGGCACGAACTGACGCTTGTTTCCTATTTAAAAAATACTTAAAGATAGCCTCCGAGTTTATAACCCGGCCCCCGTCCAACAGACACACACAGAGACACACAGACAGTGAGACGTTGGGCATGGGAAAGCTAAATAATTCTATCCACGGCGTCTCCAAGAATTCCAAAATTTACGGTCTTCGGTCCACATTTCCTTTAAAAGATTAAATATATATTTCTGCATGAGACTGTACATTGTCCCGACTCCTTCTCTCTTTCTCTCTTTTCCATATAAATATATTTACACACAGGACCTTCCCATACATTATAAGTGGAGGCATATAGACCAAGATAGACGTCTAGGCGTACAATGCCCTCGTATGTCACTGTCATCTAGGAAGAGAGAGAGAGAGAGATTCTAGATCTAGACGAAGAGAAGAGGAGGAGGAGGAGGACGCAAAGGAGGAGGAAGCCTAAATGGCAAAAGCGAAAAATTTCTTTCTTTACGTATTCTACGGTTCAAAATTGAAATTGCCAGAGGGACGGAAGAAGAAAGGAGATGAGAAAAAATTTAATGAATTTTTATATCGGATGAATGATGAAGGAATTATGATGATTGGACTGGAGCACAATCTTTTTTCTCCGGGAAATGTACGGGGTTAGGAAATTTCATACAATCATACTGCATTATCACAACCACCACCACCATCATCGTCTATAGACCCTCCACACTCTTTCTCTCTCTCCACACACACATGCATATATGTATGTGTGTAGGACTTCAATAGTCTCTCTCTCTCCTTCAGTCCTTCCTGAATTGTGCAAAACCATTGTACTGCATAAGATGTGGTAGCATTATAATAATAATATCTAAACTATTTTTTCCCTTCCCACACACACACACATTACTCCGTAGAGTAAGTATGTTTGATGAGTCCACTATCCAACATATCATGTCAAATAGCAAAGTTTTTTTCCTTTGCATATAAATTCAGCTAGTCTCTCTAGTCCTCTTCTTCTTTTTCCTTGTTCTCATCCCTTGCATGACATTATATTTGTGGGATACCCTTATGCACAGTACAAAAAAGACTATGGTGTATTATGAAATCGTACGATACTCAGAGAGTGGTGACTGAGAGAGAGAGAGAGAAAGTCCCAAAGAAAAGAAGAGAAAAAAACGGAGGAACGAACGAAACCAAGGAAGAGGACGAGAGAGAGGAAGAGAGGGAAAAAAGAAGACCAGGAAAATTATGATCGTGGTTTTAGTTGAGATCCTCATTTTTTCCGCCGCACACGCGACTTCTTATCTCATTCACGAGAAGAGTCTTTTTAATGGCTTCCACATCCTTTCATAATGGAATTCGTATTTGTAGTCCTGAAAATTATTATTCAACACTTTATTTTTCCTCTCCTTCCGCTTCTCCAATGCTCTACTCTCTGTGTCTCTCCCCCTCTTTCCTTCTCTTTAGCTGTGTGTGTATGTATGTGTGTGTGTCTTTCTCTTTGGCGGAGACACACACACACACCACACAGCCTACAGTCAAATGGGCCATGATTATTTAGCACTTGGTGTTCTATGCATATGCATGCGATTTTTTAGTTATGGACCACATGATCTATGGGCTAAATTAAATATTGTTAACTAGTTTCACACGACAGAGGAGGAGGAGGAGAAAGGGTTATAGTGGGGGAAGAAAGGATTCTTAGTCACAAACTTTACACTTTTGACACACTTTGAAATTAATATAAAGTTCCTCCATCATCATCCCACCACCGCCATGGTCAATATATACTGTATTGACTGCCAACTTTCTTAAAACTCCAATTCGATTGACCTCGAAAAGTTTGAGACTCTTTTGGATGATTTTCAGAGGGTTTTTTAATGCTGGGATTCAATGACAATTTTTTTCTCTGTACATATTTAATAATTTAAAAAAATAATTTAATTCATACTCACTATGAATTTTTTATCTTTTACGTAATCCGAAACGAAATTACATGTTACAGCGTTTCAATTAAATATGTAGCTGTTAAAAGTACATGCAATAGAAAAATATTTGCATTTAACTCCATCACCGTTCTCACCCTCAAAAATTGTAATGATCAAAAGAAAATTCAAATAATAAATTTGGTGAGATCCGTACGAGGTAAGGACAATGTCACACACGCACACACACACATTAGTCCCCCATTTCTTGGTGTAAAAGACAAGTTTTTCGAAGAGAAATGAGGAGAAGGAGGGTTGAAGAATTTCCCCCCTTCTTTTCTCACTCTCCCTCCTTCTCTTTCGTTAACATTGGAATGGAATGAATGAGACGAGTTACAAGTCTGATGAACTTTTATGAGCCGACATAATTAATTGCAGACAAGGGGGGAGGTGACAATAGCTAAGCGTTGAATGACAAAGGAAAAATGTACGGGAGCTTTTTAGTTGAACACCTACCGCGAAATAGCTTGTTTGAATGGGCCATGAGATAATTAGGGAATGACTTAGAGCACTCAAACCCGGGCCACTCTCTCTCTCTCTCCAAGTCCCGTTATTTCCCCCACAAATTTTGTATCATCCATTCTCCCTCTATTCCCCTCTATTATTTTCCCATAATCCCGTCAACCATTTTTCTCCCTAACAACTATTTGTACAAAACACGAATTTTTGACAACAGTTCCAATAAAATCAATTCTAGTCCTCCATAATTTTCGTTCCTATTCTCTCTTTACATTTTAAAACTACTTGCAAATCTTAAAACCATTTTGTGTAATCCCAGTAATTTAAAATGTGCAACTTTTGTGTACAAGGACAGTGAGGATCATATATTTATGTTTGTCTATTGCATTAAGCACGTGTTGGGTTAATCTAGTGTGAAAATTAAGGATGAAAGGAGAGGGAAATTTTTTTTAATTCGAAGTGGTAGTGGCATTCAAAAAATACAGTGTTGGCTGTGTGTGTTGCTTTGTACAGGTCGCGTGAGGGAGAAATAGGAGCCAAGAGAGTGACAAACTTAGACTTTTTGGATGAATTTGATTATAAAGAATCTCTTTATTTCATGTAGCGTTGAGAAATGGTCCCTTCCCCTTCAAGTCGGCTACACAAGAAGAAGAAGAAATTCCTTCAAGGTGCGCACTCCAAGGCACACACACACACATACTAGCTCACAGACACACAAGATTTACTCCCACCAGGATAAGATATTGAGGCTGAAAATGTAGAAATCATTGGCGAAATGCCCACCGCTCTTTTTTCTCACTAGTTCCCTCCTTCACTACTGCTACTACTCACTACCGTGTGTGCTGTGTGTACACTACATGAGTAGGTAGTGTAGGTGAGTGTGTGTAGTATCAGTATGTAGTAGTAAAGAGAGTGCTGGATACTGGATTTTTTCTATTCCTCTGGGTTGGCAGGGGAGTAATGGTGAGAGGAGAGAAGAAGAAGAGAGAGAGAGATTTTTTTTCCCCATTGACAATCTTCCCTTTTCTTGCCATTTCGCCACGTCTCTTAATTTCACTCGCAATTTTTTTTCTCCATGCCATCTCCAATGATTTACATTTACATTTCGGGTTTTTGCTGTTTAGATTGTACTGTAATTTATGACTCTATAGCCCCTCGTCTTGCATTTGATTTAATACCCTGTGTAGTCGACGTGATATACAGTACAATATAAACACACACACTCTCTCATACACACAGTGTAGAACCCTATAGTTTGGCTAGTTCCAATTTCCTTGGATGTTCTCACAATCAGAATAATTTTTTGAATAATTTCTAAAATGGAAATGTGTGTGTGTGTGAAGGAAAGGGAGGAGTGCAGTGTATTTTTGAAGGGGCGAAAATATATAGGAATTTATAATGGAGTCCTAGACTAGACTACACAAAGTGCCTGTGGTGTGTGTGTGTAGCTGTGATGAGGATGCAAGAGCTCCATGTACAACATTGGCTGAGTGTACAGTCTTCAAATCCCGGCCATGCTCCGGGAACCTTTTGAGAATAAAGAAATAAATTTTCCTGCCTCTGACAGAAGAAAGTTGATTCATTTAAATAGGAATAAAGCACACGGAGGAGACAGAACAGGAGGAGAGAGAGAGAAAGAGAAGTCTCACAATAAATACAAAACAAAGTTAATTTCTAGCCCACTCCCTTTTTTCCTCATCTTTTTTGCCCTCTCTCTCTCCTATTCATTTCATTTCATAGTGGCTAATTTTTCCGGAGCACTTTGAGTCCTCCTCCTTCTCTCTCTCTCTTTACATCGCTCATGTAAAGACTAACACTTCATATTCACTTGGTAACAGTTTCTCTTTCATCCATTGTCCCCTCCACAAATAAGAGCCAGACTCTTTCTCTCTCTCTTGTAGATTGAGACGGGGCACATCCACATGTAGAAAGAAATAGAAAGAGAAACTATTGAACTGGGAATAATTTTGAAGTTGCCGTTTGGAACACAAGAAAACTTTAAAGTTGTATTGCATTATTCTTTCCCGTCTTTTTATTTACTACCCACCATCAAAATGGAATGAGAGGGCTTCTGTGTGTATAACCCAATTCCTTCCGCTCTCTCTCTCTCTTCATTCACTATTATGTAGAACAAGTTCATAGAACATTGTTGTTGAACACACAGACAAACACACACACACACTGAATGGCCCCTATTTAAGCATGTGAACAAATTATTGACTAGTTCATTAGGAGGGTTCAACACGTTCAACCCTTCCTATTATTCTTCCCCTCCCTTTTATACCATTACTTTGGCATTAGGATTTTAAACACTTAGGACTCCGAACCTTAAAACTTCTACTAGAAATACAACACATACTGTCCATTGTCCCAGGAACTTGAAGACAACCTGAAATTTTTTTTCTCAGAGTCTAGCCAAAAACCCGGGATCCAAAATAGTATTTATTTGGGAGTTGATCACTCTCATCCCTCCTCACTTCAACCTACTGTTTAAGTAGATAATCTCAATTTAATTCTATGAGCACGTGTGACACACACAGACATACACTGGTCCAATTGTGAGGGAGACAGTAAAACAAAGTGGTGTGCATGTGTGGGTGAGGGACGTAATAATTAAAATGGAAATTTGCATAATAATTCAAAATTTTGAGAAATTCGAGACTCTGGCCGGCACAAAAGAGTGTCATCTCTCCCCTGCCCCCACATTGTTCCTGGATATGAATCTCTTTTCCAGTATTGATTCAAGCCTACACATTGATATAGCATTGTCTGGCACTGGCTGTGACTACGGCTTGGCTCTATGTGTACAGAGTGTGTGTGTGTGTGTGTGGAGTTGAGACAGAAAATGAAACGGTAGCCATTGGCATTTCAATCGGATGATGAATGAGCTGTGAGAGACGCCGTTATGAGAATTGGAGGAGGCTGAATAACTTTTCCGTGTTCCAAGGATAAATTATGAGTCTCTATGGACCTAAACCTATGGCACGCTCCATCCATATGTGAGTCCCCGGGTTTCACCTACCCTCCCTATATAATCATTCCGCCATAACTATCAACGTTATAGCTCCATGTTAACCCCCCTCTTTTCTTCATACACGTAGCTCTCCTACTACTCTCCTTTTCCCTCCTACATCCCATCCTCAACACACACACGCATACGACAGAGAGTAGACATACCTTCCAAAGAGGAAGGTGACTGAGGGAAGTGTAATTCAACTATGCGTAATGGAAGGAGAAGGATACCTCCTTAAGTGCGTTTCTCTTTCTCCTCTTTCACGGAACTCTCTCTCTCTTCCTCTCTTTGAGAATATGTATTTGTGCTCATATGTATAATACATGGGATTAGACGCTGTAGTTTGAATTTTAAAATAAATACTACGCACACATAGTCCCAACAAATTTTGTAAACTTGAAATCATGTGTGTGTGTGAACGTAGATGTGTAGTACAATTCTTCTCATAGCAGAGTTCATTGTGTGTAGAATGTGTGGATCTACATAGATCCACACATATATACAATGGGGGATATGTTGGAGAGCCATATTTTATTTTACTTTAAAATATTCACAGAGGGGGAAGAATGAATCTCACACACGGAGACCAGATTCTTTGCATACTTTAATTAGGAGAGAAGAAATTGAGCATTTTGCTTTTAGTCTCTGTTGAGGGACTCACAAAATTCTCCTCCTTCTCTTTTTCCCCTCTTCCCACTTTTCCAGATTTTAGTCTGATTCTCTCCCTTCACATCAATAAAAAAGGATTTTAAAGTTTTATTCTCACCAGTTCAACCTTTTGAATTTTTGAAGGAATTTAAATATTCTCGTTTAATAAAGTCTGAATATAATGGTAGTAAAATTATGTAATATGAATATTTGGATTAACACGTCAAATTTTTTAAATGTATCCTGTTCCATCATAATAAGTTTATGACAGTTCCATGTGAAGCACAAAAAGGCTTCGTTTGCACTGTACAGTCCAGTGGAGGAATGATTTGTGGAAATTTTACAAGATAACAAATTTGAGGGACGGTCAAAGTGATCGTCAGTCTGAGAAAGAGAGGGAGAAAGAGTTTGGTGTTGGGTCAAAAGCTCATTACCTCTGTTGTGCCTCCAGCTTGGAGAGAGACAATGGATCGAGGGAGAGTGATTCAATGGTAGTTCATCGAGTCTACACATAATAACTCTTACACACACATACACACACACACACCAGTCTTCTCCATGGTTTTCAAGGAAACAGCACGAACGCCACGTTACCCAAGATTTGTTCAAAAAATCGTTAGAACAGGGCCCCGTGTCTATTATGGAGCGACTGTGTGCCAGAAGAGAGAGAGAGAGAGACTCTCTTTCTCTTCTATAGTCTCAATGTGAATTATAAAAGCATCCGGTATTGACGAAGCAAAGCAGTAAATCTAAAAGTGTAATTATAAAAGTAAATACATTTTTGCTTAGTTGCCGCATTAAAATAGGCTCACAACTTTTACAAAAGACAATTTATACACACACACACATTGTATTATCATGTAGCCAGCTACTCTCTCACTCTCTCTCAGCACACATATACAGACTGCAATGCAGGAGAAACTCAAGTCTGTGTGTGTGTACACATAATATTATATTATAGTTGGTGCATGCTTATGTACACACACCGAAATGGGAAAGGAGTCTCAGATTCAAATTTTCTCCATGAGTTATGGTCGGACGGGAACGGAGCTATAAATAACCGATAGTCTATTCTCTTCTTATAATTAATTACCCAATCTGCCTTTCCCTCTTATTCCTTTTCTATATAAACTTCTCAGAGAGAGGGAGAGAGCTCTGACGACGAAGAGGAAGACGACGACGAGGACCTACTACTACCTATACCTACAATCTCTATACAATTCCTCTCAAGTGAGTGTACCCTTTATAGTACAAATGTTGTGCCTATAATTTTCAGGAATATCCCTTACTCCATTCATGTGGCCAGATGTGCATGTTCTCGAGATTCGAAGACTATGGAGGACAAAACCAAAGAAAATGGTATATGGTGAAAATTCTCAATTTTTTCCTTCTTTCTTCTGTATTCAATATATCCTGAGGAAGAGGGAGAGTGGATGGATATTCCCGTTATCTATGTAATGCATGAATGGAAATAATATCGTACACACACATCCACTCACTCCCTGGACTGTGAGACAAGGAGGAGAAAGGAAGTAGGTGAATTTCTTTATAAATGCCAAGTTTTAGAGGTGGAAAGACACTGGCCAACGTAGCATACTATACTATAGTATAGCCTCTGGTGTATGCATTTCAGACTTTTATGCTGTAGAATTTTGGTTCTGGAACAGCCAAGGACAGCGAAAAGAGGAAGAGGGAGAGGTGGAAAGGAAGAGCCACAGTTGGCAATTTAGTAGAATCAAAGACACACACACAGGGAGGGATGCTGAGTATTCACAAATACATGTTTTATTTATATTACAGTACGCTTATAAGAGGGAGAAGAGTGTGTGTGTGTTATGTATAGTACAAGATATGTTTGTGAGGTTGTGAAGGGAAGAGGTGTGTAAGATGTATTATTGACTCGGTAGAGTTTCTTCCGAGCTTTGTTCTCCCTCTCCTTCTCCTCCTCTTGTCTTCTTCTCTTCTCCCTGGTTTCAGTTTCCTCCTTCAAGAGAATCTTCTCCTTCCTTCCTTGCATCTACCGGAGTAGATCGAGATGGTTTTGAAAATGCATTGGAGAGTAAGAGTAAAAGAGAAGAGGATCTGAGAGAGAGGGACCGACATGATTTGTGTTTGTACATGCAAAACATATGCATGTACTTGTCCACGTATATAATATTATAGAGAGTGACTTTTGGTGTGAGGAATAAGGACGTGGTGATTTGCACTCAAGGAGTCTCACCGACTAGAAACTTGACTTTACCCGGACTATTCCTAGGCAAGGAGAGTGACTACTTTGTGTCTTTGTAGTTAGTCTTTGAACATAGAGACTTTCACGGGGTTCCCTCTCTACCATGGTTTTATTCCTCTGTGTGTGAGAGAGGGGCTGTGTGTGTGTGTTGGTTAGGTCTGGAAATGGAAACTGCTCAAGAGGAATTGCCAAGATAAAACCCCGCTGCACCTCACATTTCCCCTCTGATGCCAAATACATAAATGATATCCCATGATGATTTTACTCACACTTTTTTGGTTACACTATCTCGCCTTCCTTTTCCCTCCCCCTTCCCTCCTCTCTCCTTTATACACACTTCTCTTCAAAAGTCTCTTCCGAAACTACAATAATAATATATCTTGGATGTGTCCTCTTGATACACACTCGTATTTTTAGGTTTCAAATTATTCCGTATTTTTTCAACTCTTTAAAACCATTGATACTATGAGTGTCACTCATTGAGTGACTACGGATAAAATTTGTATTCCAAAAAATAGCATAGTATTCCAAGGGAAGAAGCTGGGATCAAAAATATTTTAATCACAGTATTTTGCCCTGTTGTTTGTTTTAAAAGTTTGAGCACGGACGGTAATGAAGGATTAAGTTAATTCAGTTGTAAAAGGAATTCACGGAGAGTCGTACACAATGCAATTTGGTTCAATTACATTTTTGGGAGAATCATCCACACACAAACAGAAAGAGAGAGAGAGAGAGAGAGAGAGAGAGAGAGAGAGAGAGGGAGAGAGAGGGAGAGAGTATGAAATAAAATATTGATGATGAAAAAATATGGCAATGTAATATATAATAGAGAAAAGTGGACTCTGCATCCACACACACACACACGGGTGCATACAAGGAGGGCAATGTATAAAGAAGGATTAGGTTTTACAAGTAGAAAGGCTTTCATTACACCATTGAATTACGTGTTAGTCCCATTATAATTATACTGAGGGCGGGAGGGAGGGAAAGGACGAGGGGGTATGGTGAAGATGTCCTGAGAAAATTGGAGCGTTTTCTATCTGATAAAATTAATGGAATCTATACAGTGTGTCGTCTGAATTTTAAGTAGCTCAATTTCTTTGCATCAAGACCACGATGGTCATGTAGAATGCCCTGCCACCATCAACTCTCTCCCTCTCTGACTCTAATACTCATCGCCAATGTAGTGACTGAGTGAATGAATAGTCAGTGAATTATAGTTAAGATTTAATTCAACCTGCTCATGCAGTGCGGGCATATGCCCTGACAGGAGATGCACAAACACACTCACCCAATACACAAGTGGAGGGTATTTAGCCAAGCAAAAGAGTGTCTATGTAGCCATTGTGCGTGTGTATCGTGTATGTAGTGTGTATGTAAATGTTGTAACCACCAACACAAAACAATATAATGGAAGTTTAAGAGGGTGAGAGGAAGTTCAGACCCTGATCAACTTATAGCACTTCTTGTCGTACATCAGGTTCTACATTTTAGTCTAATCCACACACACACACACAAACACACACAACACACACGTAGACATTAGTGGAGGTAATACATTTTCGTACCTCATACAATACAATAACATCCTCATTCATTCTTCTTCTTCTTCTCCTCTTCTCTTCGTCTGATTTACAATTTGTTTTTCTTCACCACTTACAATACACGCCAGTGTGAGTCGTGCGGACAACATTATAAAAACTATCTACACACCACACATATCAGCCCTTCATGATGATGACTTATTTAATGAATTTATATTTTATGATGTATTGAATTGTGATTGTTATCCTGTCCCCTCAATTCACAACCCAACTGAATTCTTTTCCCTTCATTTCTTTTCAAATCATACACAACAACAACAGGATCATGTAAATACTTGATCACTCTGCTACTTTATCTTCAAGTCAAATCTTAATTTTGTGTTTGACTAGCTAACAGCCTTCATCATCAAACTCATGACAAATGTCTAATCGAATTAAATTATGTGTTTATTCGTGTGTGTGTTTGTGTGTGTGGAAAATATGGAACGTAATAACAGAGTCCGCTACATACAAAAATTTTATTGTACAGTGGAGTTTCCTTTTTGAAAAAAAGTAATCTAAACTGTGAGTGAGCAAAAAGTCATTTTAAAATATATATTTAGGTCAAGGTGGGGGTCAAAAAAATGTTTGGAAAATCTCATATCTTCATCATAGCTAATCATGTGCGTGTGTGTGGTGTGTGTGTGTAGAATTCTTTGCTTGTTTTTCTTGTCCCTCTCCTTTCTTTCTTCTTTACGCTGAACAACAATGATAATTCAGGAGGGAGGTGGGTTGATTGAGAATGACCTTGTAATTTCTAGTATGATATTATTGTGCAATATGTAATCATAGAGTAGACAGTGTGCAGAACACAATAGACTACTCTGTCTAGGTAATATAATAATAATATCATAGTAATTACGGATGTTAGGAACTGGAGACATGTGTTTTGTTGTTGTGTGTGCACATGAGAGAGTGAGAGTGAGTGAGTGTGTGTCTGTGTGTGTGTGTATGGAGTGTGTAGGCGACGACTCATTCTGCTCACCTAATAGAACACGTAAGTTGTTATGCTACAAACGTTCCTAGTCATCATAATAACTTAATTAAAGAGAGAAACAATCAAACTTGTTTTATTTTTTCTCGCTCACTTCTTGCTTCTTCTTCTTCTTATACTTCTCTTTTTTTTCAAACCGTGGTTGGGTTAGCGGAAAGAAGCTACCACGGCTAAGCTGTCCAGTAAGATACAACAGACACACACAGTGTCTATCTCTCTATAAATCTTTTGTCTATTTTGTAACTCCATGTTTATGATTGCAGCCATGCATTACGGAAAAACCTCTTCTCTTAATTTTTTTTTCTCGGGAGAGAGAGAACTTCTTTAGGGCATCCCAATCTCATTGTTAGTGGGCCTATGCATTTTTAACGAGTTGCAAGCTGGACTAAACGAAAATCCATTATTAATGACTGTTGCAAAGGATAGGAGGAGAGAGAGAGACAGGGAGTAGGCAGAGTCCGAGAGAGAGATAAAGAATATGCCCTTAAGTTTTAACCAGGATATTTTCGATGAAAGCGAATCATGTGAGCTACACACATTGCATTAGGTGCTCTTTATGATTCATCGCACATTTTTTTAATAAAATTAAAATTACCATTTTGAATTATTAAAGTCAATAATAATTTTGAAGCAATTGAGCATTACCGTCACTCCTGAGTATCCGAAATTTTGTAAAATATCAAAAAGTAAATAAATACTAGACAATAAATCTATTCAAGTTGATATCTTCACTCAAGTCTATAGTGAATCATAGTAACAATTTGATTGAAGCAGTAAAAACTGGGTAACGAAAAAATGTGTAAATTTTTTTCTCCAGTAAAAAACGAAAGTGGATTCCGCTGATTGATCCTTCAGGTCAAAGGTATGAGACGTCGTATAATTCTTGTCATGTACCAGTACACATGTCAAACATGCAAGAGAAGGAAACACAGATTGTCCACGAGTGTCTTTAAGACATATTTATAGGTATTTGATGTTAATTACTGTTGTGACAATCACCTCACCACGATAAAGGACTTAATATAAATTTATACGAAGAAATTGTAAACTAAATCTCCCCCACCTCCTCTTCTTTTCCCCTCGCTCCCTGATTACAATTAATTGTGAGCAATCTCACATGTAAATTTTTGAAAAGAAACGAAAGGCTAGCCGTACGTATACGTATATAAACTACATATTTTATTTAGTGCTAATAAGAGCTGTCAGCATTGAAAATGACGCCAGTGTATATGGAGCTCGGAATTTTGAGAAATGAAAAAGAAATCCTGGCATCTCTTTATATATATATTCTTCTTGGTCTACACACACGGTATTATATATATTGTGAAAGAGAGGGAGGAGGAGGGAGCATGAGACAGGAAACAATCTAAAAACTTCGTAGCATTTAGAACTCAGTTGGAGGTTATGCAGATAGTTGATAGTAGAATGGTGCAGAGATAGGAGAGAGAGGGGAAAAAAGAAGTACGGTCTCACTCTGTATAAACTTTCCTCCTTCTTCCTGTGTGTGTGTTGCGCCCATTCTCCGCGATATTCTTGGTTCAAGTCAAGAAGTAGAGAGAAGGAGAGGGAGAGAGAGAGAGAGAGAAAAAAAGTTTCATGTAAAAGTAAGCTTCTAAACTCCTGAGATTTTTTCTCCTCACCTCATAAATAAATCTAGCTTCAGAAGCAATCGCATTAATCACAGCACTCATACATAAATTAAAGTCACGAAGGAAAGGACGAAGCCGGAGCGTGTAAGTCAAAATCAGAAATTCAGTCTCCAGAGCTCAGATTTCTTTTATGCCCTATCTCCTCACACTATCCACCATACACAGACACACACACACACACCGTGTACTCTACTCTACGCAGTGCAGCCTCTGCTTTGTACCCCCTGTCCACTACTACTATAGTCCTCAATTCATACATTATACATTTCATAAAAATTGCTTTACTTCTCTCTTCAGTCCACTCGTGTGAGTAAGAAACGGTCAAATAGCTTATGGATTATTATTGTACAAAATAAGTGACTGTACTGTAAATACAAACAAAAATGTATGCTTGTACTACATACACTTATTGTACAAAACTACAATACAAAATATTTGATCAAAGATGAAACTTTAAGCTCTTGCTCTGTGGTTGTAAGTACATTTTAGTCTTTTGCATGTTTTTCCTTCCCCCTCTTGAATGCTCTGTTCAAATAATTCAGGTAGTTAGTCAAAGGACAGAGTGAAGCAGCACTGCACGGCTCTCAACTTAACTCAGTACATTTAAAATGTGGAAAAATACTTCTTGAGCGTGTTTAAATGTGTGGAGATGTCTTGTTATACCCTTAACTATATTTTCTTTGTATATAACATATTTGTGTGTGCATCTCAAAGAGGAGGTAAAACTATTTGAATTTAAGTCTTAAGGGAAAGTAGAGACTGGGCTAGAGAAGAGCATGTAGGAAAGGAAGGAGGAGGAGAGGAGAGAAAAAAAAGTTTGGAGTGTATGACTTAAGTTTTTGGAAGTGCACCAAGCGTCAAGTGAAGAAGGCTTGATGTTTCTAGGGAGAGGGAGAAGGAGGAGGGGGAGAGTTTGTGTGTCTCTGTAAAAAGAGGAGGAGAAGGATTTTTTTCACATTTTGACTTTTTTCCAGACTTAATCCTATATAAAGTTACAATGACATGGTTGTGATATCTCGGATGGAAATGTTAGTTCCAACACACACACACATTTAGCTATGGCCCTCATGCCCGACTTTAAACTCTTTCTCCTCCTCAAGCAGTCCCAAATGATATGCATATTATATTGACCTGTAAATATCTCAACATGTAGATACCCGAGGATATGGGCGGCAATATCATTTTGTCTGTATACACACACACAGAGTGTGTGTACAAACAGTACATAGTATAAGAGTATAGCAAAAGAGAAGTGTATTTATGCGTGTATTTATCTTGGACGGGAAGAAACATGGGGCTCAATGAATCACACTGCCCACCACTAGCAAGGAGAAGAAATAATATAAACCTCTAAATTTTCTTGTATATTGCCATTCCTTCGTATTCCCCATATACATGTGTGTGTATGGATGGGGGATGTGTGTGTGTAAGTATTTAGATACACATGCCCTGCATATCAGAGACTATAATAGATCCACTTGCTCCCTTTGGATAAAGGAATGAAAAGCAAAAGAGTGGAGCAATCGAAACTTTCTTCGTAGGAGGAGGAAGAAGAAGAGGAGGATTCTAAGCAGAATACACACACACACAGTTAAAGGAGTTTGAGAAGAGCAAGAGTCTAGAGCGGGAGAGGCGGGTAAGGAAGCGGGGGGAAACCCAAGGCAAAAGGGAAGTATAGAGAGAGAGGGAGAGATTGTGGGATCACTCCGTTCGGTCAACCAATAGATAAAATAGAAGGGAAAAAACGGAGAGAGACGAAGGAACAGCGGCGGAAAAGGTTCTCCAGATTGATGGGCAAAGTTTAATCGAAGATGTGGATTCATGGCTTCCTACTTTCACTCTCTCTTTCTATCCTTGATATAGTCAATCCATGAGAAAGAAGGAGAGAGTCCTCCGTACATGTCGAACCATTGAACCAACAGCAAAGAGAGAGGAAAAAGCAAGAGGTTCTTCTTCCTCTTTCTTCATCCTCCGGGAGGAGGAGGAGGAGGAGGAGAAAGAGGCATGGTGCTTACTGGACAAAATTTAATGAAAGGTATGATCCTCAGCATTTTAGCTCTTCCTATAAAAAATGGATGAGACAGAGAAAGCAGGGAATAAACTTTAGGCCAATCTCTTCTCAAACTACAAAGGTCAAAAGTATCTGCTAAGTGAATGAGTGAACTGTGATTGAATATAATTCTCCTATTTTGATTCAGCAGGTAGCTCATAAGTGTGTGTGTGTATTTGATGATGATGTCAAAATTGCTTTCTCCAAGTAACGTATCATTACTATTTAAAATTTTGATGTTAACGGTCATTTTTCGATAGTGTCACAGCTCTCCACTTTCTATCACCACACATCTTTAGCAGACAGTTAAGGCCCAATTATAGTAAATCTATATTCCATAGGAAGAGAAGAGGAGGGGAGTCTTTTTGACAATAAATTCTAATTTTTCACTATAAAATCTTTTTTTTGTAAAGAAGAAGTGAGACTTCTAAAGTTCATCTAACTCACAGACGGAAGACTTTGTCATAAAGTAACTTAACAAACGAGAGCTACATTCTTTTTCCAAAAAAGAGACAAAGATGAAGAGGGAAAAACCGAATGTTTTTTTCCCACAAAAAGTAAAAAATGAAGTTTTTGGCGTCCTGGCATTTAAAATTGTTTAGAGATTTACATTTTGAGTTGGGCAAAGTCGGGAGAGTCACATTGAGACAATCTGTTCCCATTATCCCATTTGATTCAGCAAAGTTGAAATGAAAATGATATTCAAATAACTATATACATACACCATCCCAGTTTATGATTATATTTTGGTAATCAGTACACACACAAGCAGGCACGCAATTCTCAAAAGTGCGTATGCATCCAGCGTGTAGACTGTAGATCTATAGAATAAATGTTATGGAATTTACATACGCAAGTCCTGGCTGTACATAATATGCTCTCATCACATAGTTCTTGTTTGTTGTCATCAAGTGTGTGCGTGCGTGTGTGTGTGTGTGTAGAGTCGCGGCGGGACGGAGCATGTCCCAGTGTCTATATATTATTTGTTTATACATATTTTTGCATATCCTTTCGGAATTTCTCCATAATGTTGCAAAGTACTTTCAAAGACTCTACACTAGACTTTTGACACACACACACACACCGGATGACTTACACTGTACGTACATATTCAGATGGGGAGTGTGGAGACGAGGATACCCAAATGTATTTTAGATTAATATGACGGTAGGCCGCAACTTGATTACAAAATCGATACTGAATGAGAAGAAGCAACTGCGTGAAATATGAGTCTGTAAAATGAGCTATCGATTCTCTATTCTCTCTCTCTCTCTGTTCTCTACATCATTTAGTTCCCATCATGGTGTGTGTGTGTTGTATGAAAGGCATTTCTCAGTACACACGCACATGAGGGGCATTATCATCATTACATGTAGTATTATACTCTTATTTAAGGTCCAGTCTCTGTTTATATTTATTTTATATTGGTTGAGGCTCTTGGAATTAGTTTTTCATTCTGACTTCTTGAGAGATCCACCTCAAAATGTGGTATTTAGTATTATTTAGGCCAGGAGTCTGTTACTAGAATAATTATTCAATTACTGGTTGACCCAGAGACTGTATAATACAAATGAAATACCCAAGTTCTGAGCTATTCGCACACAATTAAGGCGATGACCCTTAGCTGTAGAAGAAGGTGGACACTCAAAGACCTTTAAAAAACTAGGGCACAAAAATACAATTAGGACACTTCTTTTCTGTGCGAGTGGGATGGTTGTACTTTGTAAATGAATGAACCAATTATTTTTACCTCTCTTCTTTCACTTTCACTTCGTATATGGCCTGTCAATCTCTCATAAAGTTTTTACTCAGAAAAAAGGTAACTTACCTGTGAACTGTCTTACCTGTATAATTCCTTCCTCTACATTATATGACGGTCGGTCATGATGGTAGTACACCAGGTCCAAGAATTGGTCATAAAATTGCAGCATCATTACATTACACGAAATATCGTATTTGTGTATGCAATCTAGAAAAACTTGTAGAAAAAAACAGAACAATTATTATTTTAGTGGCCCTACTAAAAAAATTAGATGACAGTCACTTCATTTCCAATTTATATTTGTTTGACATTACAGAAAAACAACCAAGTCAAGAGAAACACATTTTGCACATTCTGGTTTAAAAATTAGTCATTTAAGTCATTTCAATTTGAAATTCAAATTTTGGAAAAAATTCAAATTTTTCACGAATATTTTTAAACAATATGAAATAATGAAAAATGCAATCTGTTCCATGAGGGTATAACTTACGAGTATATGATACCTTACATATTCCAGGATGGGAAGAGAAAAGCATGATTTTTTCCTAGAGAGTCTGGATCCAAGCCGCTGCCATGGATGGCATCCTTGGTAGAGACGGAGAAAAGATGGGAGAGGGAGAGAGAAGGGAGAATATAAAGAATGGAGAAGAACATTCATCATTGTGCCATCGCCATTCTGCGGATCCTCCTTCTCCATGGCTCCCGATTTCCTTTACCATATTTACACTGATAATATGCAAATAAATCCTAGGGCATGCTCATAACTTAGCTTGAACAATTATGCGTGTGCGTGTTCGTGTGTGTGTGTGGAGGGAGTATTGTTGAGTTCTTGTCTGGCATTATTATGAGATAATGAAGAGAATAGAGCATTTTTTGAACCTACTCTGAGCATTTTTTGCGTCTACTAAAATTTTTCACACAAAATTTGAACCTTGAATTGAAAATATGTTGATAATTGATATTTTAATTTATTCACCTATTTGTCTATTGACAAATTGAGAGTTGTCGGACTAATAATAATAATTTTTGGGGGAGTTGGGCGGTTAATGAGGATAGTTGAATGTGGATATGATGAAGAAGGGAGTAATAGAAAATTAAGATGTGGGATGGAGATGACTGTGGAAATCCGGGGAAATACAATGAGTTCCTAAATAAATATATATCTCCGGGGTTGAGTGAGGGTTGAGTATGTGTGTCTTAAAGTGTTTTATACATGGGGACAGCATGAAGGGTATAGCGTGAGTAAGACAAGTTTTGGAGTTTGGAAGCGTCGTTTAATGGCATTTAATGGCCATTTTAGGTTCCCGATTTTTATTGCTCGTACTTGCAATATCTTTTGCACTACTTTGTATACTTCTTACTCTTGCCCACTTAAAATCCTTTCATTCCATGCAAAAAAAGAAATGAGAGGGGGAGAAGCAGGGATGGAGAGGGAACCAAAAGAATGAGAGACAGTGAAATTTTCTAACCAACTTTTCCCCTCTTTCTCCTCCTCCTTTTCATCCCTACATCCAATTAATGTGATATCAACTCCCTTTTATCAAATAAGCTCTTAACTCAATAATTCAGCGTAAGAAAATGAAGAGAAAGTCAAAAAATAAAAAAATATCCGCTTAATTTTGAACTCTTTTACACACAATGAATATTTGAAGAAATTTTGAAGTTCAGAATGATTTACAGAAACGGAATGTTGAATTGGTGTCCATCACATTTGAATCAAATGAAAGCTATCCCAACTAAAGTTGGTTAATATGAGCTTAAATCTCGCAAAAGGTCTTCAATAATCACGAAAAGAATGAAATGAAAACGGTGTGAGCTAAATAAATTAAGCGGATGAAATTAAAAAATTGTAATTAAATCTTTGACTCTCCATTTATTTTGAACAGGAATTGGACGGAGATGGAGGACTACAATCAACTGATTGAAATTTGGAGAATATCGAAGGTCTGTTCACATTTTGGCAAAGCCAGGCCAAACCATCTCAGCCAGCCAGCCAGCCAGAGAGCCCCGAACAGGAATAGGATGAGGAGGAGGTGGAGGAGATAAAGAAAACAAGACAATATATTTATATACTGTGTGTACACTCCTCCAGCACCTGCATAAATTCAGAGAAGAGAGATTTGGTGTGTGTGTGTGTGTGTAGTAAAGGAAGCAAAACGAAAGAGGAAAGTGCGAGAGTTTGGGGAAGAAGAAAGAAATCGATAGGGTCATAAATTGTTGGAGCGGATTGGGGAACGTGAATAAGGCTGGAGCCAATGACGCTTCCTCCAACTTTGACATCAAACATACTCTCCTCTCCGTCTTCTTCTCCTTCTCCTCTTCGTCTCCATAATACTCTCTGTGTACTTCTCCCCCCCTCCCCCCACACTCTCTCCGTTGGTGTTCTCTCTCTGGAAGAGGAGAAGACCAAGACGAAGACGAAGGTGCCTCAGACGACGTAAGAATAAGACTTGCCCAGCACGTACATACTTGCCCCATGAAGATCGTGTAGAACGACACACACACATACACACACGACCACAACTTTTATATTATATATAGGAGTGGATGTGTGTGTGTGTGGAACAAATATATATTTGACTGTATAATGCATGGAAACCCACTCTAAATTTTGTATAATATATACACACACATAGTCTCTGTTTAGTTCACAGAGTGCAACCAAAGATATTTCTAGTCTTATACATGTACATATTATATGAGTAAACTATTCAAGCTTGAGTCTCCTTGTGCAAACCCAAGAGCGACTCACAAAAGGTAGTCTCAAGTCGTGTGTAGCCAAAGAACCAACCAAACTACAGAGCGTGGAGAGGAAGGAGGAGGAGAGGAGAGGGTAGTGTAAAGCCTCTAAACTTTACCACATATTTCTCCAGAAATTTTAATCTCATATATCATTCTTGCGCTCAATGCGCTCCACGTGAAATTCCTCTCCAGCCAAAGCCAAAACCAAGTCAAGCAAATATAAGAGAAGAGAGGGAGGGAAAAGACAGCATATATATATATTAGGAAGGAGAGGAAAGACACTGAGATAGTCAGATACCCGGGCATGACGACGACGGTGAGTTTGTTTTTTGGGATTTAAGAAAGAGAGAGGAGTCCTTAAAGGAAATCCAGAGACTTTGAAAAAAAAGTCAAACTGCCTGAAATCTTGATGAAGAAAATAATAAGGGAAAGGAAAGGAGGGAAAATACATGTCATTATTATTAAACCTTGTGAGAATATGTATTGAAGTATGTATTTTATACTATACATTTGACACCTGATTCCTCCCTCCTCCTCACCTCTCTTTGTGTGCTTGGTTCCAATGATCAGGTTGTGGCTGTGTGGTATCAAAAACTGAAATCATTACAACTTTATTAGAACAACTTTTATAGAGGTATTTTGCATTTACGAGAAGGAAATGAGGAGAAATGAAAGTCAAAGATATGGAGGGGAGGAGAAGAGAGAAAGAGAGGCGAAAAAAATGGAGTCATAAAAGAAGGCAATAAAATCCTTGTTATGAACGGACAAAGTAAAAGCCTATTAAAAGGTGATGCAGATTGTAAAATAACCATCTTATAAATGGTAACCTCCTCACAGATGGTCTCCAGTAAAGAGTAGTAGGTTTCTCCAGCTCACAAGGGATAGGATGACTCTAGAGATGATAGTAATTTTTTAAAAAAATATTAGTTAAAACTTTTAATTGAGACGAACAAAACAAAAAAATTATTTAAAATATTAATGTCAAAATTATTGTTGCTGCAAAGTTAAAGTTGACTCAGTTAAGCTTGTTTAAAATTGTCAAAAAGTAATTGCACTTATATATATACATATTGTTCAAAAATCGTTGGGATGTATTTTAAAGCCTGTAAAAAGGGTCCCTCGTCAACAGTGTCCCAACGGCCGGGAAGACCTACAGACTGGATGTCTTGGTGTATGGATTCCCTCGTACATATTGGTGTGGTGGTGGTAAAAAATGAGCTTATAATAAAATCTCAAGTTGTTCAAAAAAATGATACTCCTGACTTGTTCCATTTCATTATTGTTCATCCTCACCCGTGATAGTGAAGGCAGAGAGACACTTCACTCATTGTTCATGATGGAAGGTAAAAAAGACTAAAAAAACGTCATGATGCAATAAAATAAAAAAATAAAAGTGCTTCCTTTGTTGAGAGTCATAAACAAGGGTAGAGCAGTATGAAGAAGAACTTGTTGTTTCTTCTTGTTCATTTCCTCCTTCCTCTTCTGGGCACTGGATTCAAGATTGGACTTACCCAAAATTAGACAATACAAAATGCAAGGTTGCATACACACACAAGTTGTTCACTTTTATTGGGCCTATTTAAGGAAAAAAATTGTAAACTTTTTTAAGGCTTTTCATTACAGCTTCAGTCACTCTCTCTCGTCACTTTCATTATCTTGTCCAACCGGCCTCACTCTATCCAGGCTTGTCCATACATTTTTTTAAATTTAAAGAGAGCTCCTCTTTGTCAGTCATCTTCTTGCTCTCAAAGTCTTCAAAACAAAATTGGCTGTGTAGAATTTGTGTGATTTTTTTTTTTTCAAAATTTCTTCAATTTCTTCCCAATCATCATCACAGTCTTCGTGTGTTCCATTTCCACTTGTGGCATAAATTAATTGTGAACTTTATCATCATCAAATTGGAATCCATGTCAAATCCTCGTAATCAAATCCTTTGGATTAGTGCATAAAGAAAAATTGTGTGTGGTGATACAGAGTATAATTAGGATTTGGAAGCCACTTAAAGGATGAGTTGGGAAATATCCTTGTTAAAGAGAAAGAGAGAGAGTGTGTGTGTTATTTGTGTTTATGTGTAGAACACAAGTAGGAGTAAAATACTTTGAGCAAGCGTTTATTTAATTGAGGAAAAGTGTGTGTGTGTGTGGTTTTTGGGTGACGCTATATAGTGTTAGCCCAAGTTGAATGTTAAACAAATGGGCTCGTTACAATAAGTTGGATAGGAGGGTAGAGAGTGAGAGTGAGTGTGAGGGAGGGGGTGGAAAGGAAAGTCTTTTTCATGGACAACTCTTAATTGGATTGAATGGATCTTGTAATGAGGTAAGTTAATTTGATCGCCATTTCTAATCAAGCGGTTGGGTTTCTCCCCTATATAATGTATCGCAGTGCTTTTTATTTTGATTTGCTTTTGGATAAGTGCTTTTTTTCACAAACACACACTTTCACTTTCTCCCTCTCCCTCTTTCTATACACAGATGAAAAAATGTGTGTGTATGTACAATGCTCACATCATTATTCTTACCCACTCACTCTAGACAAAACTTCTGGATGGTCGTGTCCAAATTTGTGGAACCAATTGGAACACATTTCCACACACACTCTCGGATTTTTATAGGACCTCATACCAGTGCTCAGAATCCATAGTATCGTTTTACATGGTCGTGTGTCTTTGTGTGTGTGGAGGGAGGGAGAAGAGATTGTGTGTGTGTGCAATTAAAAACATGACCTAGTCGCAATTAATAGTTTGGAGATTATTCATGTAATTTTTTTTCTTCTGGGAGGAAAAAAATCCGACTAAAATAAATTGGAAATTTAAGAAGAGCATTTGAATGGAGTGAGGTACTTAGGAGGAAGAGGAGGATGTGGGAGAAGAAAAAGATGGGAGTGGGGGAAAAGAGAAGAAGGAAAAGAAAGGAGGAGAACATGGGGAGGAGAGAGAGAGAGGTTTGTGAAACAAAGCAATAACTTTGAATGGCATATCAATTAAAAGTAGGAGAATGAAGTGAAGTGGGCCTGAGTGAGCACCAAAGAGAAATCCATCTGAAAGTAAAAGTATAAGTGTGTGTGTGTGGGAGAGAGAGCATACATACACACACACACATACGTATGGTTTAGGATTGGAGTGAGGAGAAAATGGAGAAAAAATAAAATTCGGAAAACACGTTTTGTTGGTCACGGAGTAATGCTTTTACGATCGTCGGGGGTCGAATAAAGAAAATGAAGGGAATTTTCTTTTTCCTTAAGCTCACACTTGTAGAAGTGACGGGATACTCTTTTCTAATCTCAAGAACAACTCCTGCCACTACCAAAACACAGACGCACACACACAGGGACACACACACACAAGAGAAAGAGAGAGAAGGGACATGAAGGAGAAGAATAAAGAGTCTCCTCTGCTCTCTTTGTACATATGGAGGAATCCCAGTCGATGAATTTCCAAATGCAATACTTATACTTTCTCAGTCCTCCTAACCATCCAATCCTTTTGTTTTAAATTACAAACATAAGGAGAGAAAGTGAGTGAGAGTGTGTGTGCTTTGTGTGTACAATGTGGGCTTCTCATGAATTGATCTGTTCAAATCTGCATCATCCATTATTATACGAGAATACAATTGCGAATCATTTTGTACTCTTTCTTTCCTCCTCCTTCTAAACTGGGACTATGAAGGGGGAAAGGTAAAGGAAAGGGGTGGAGATGGCTGGAGAAACTAAATTTATTTTTTACGACTATATTGTGTACCCAATTTTGGAAATTATTTTGACAACTGTTACGGAATTTAAAATTACCGCTTACCATAATTTACCCACACAGACACAAGTAGAAAGCACAATTTTCCCCCTGCATCCATACAATGTTTTACAGATTGTGAAGGGTTTCAAAAAAATGGAACTGAAGAGGAAAAAAGGGTGACAGGAGAAAGGGTTCACTGATTAAAAGGACTGAAATATAATTTTAAATTATTATTACACAACCACACAGTCAATTTTTTGTCCCCACTACTACATATATGATCCCACTCACACTTTCTGTCCACCGACACACACACACACCCCGAATAATATAGGAGTTTTAGACAAAGAATTTTCTGAGATTAACTCGTTCGGGCGGACAAAAAAATTAATTAGAGCTGACATGTACATATAGAGTGGGCAGAATGGGAATAGAGAGCTTGCGTCAAGTGTCAAAAGTCAATTTGCTAGGACAAGCTCGTAAATTTATAATAAGCTTGATCAGCATACATATTTATGTGGAATCTAATGAAAATTTCCCTCCTCCAGTCTCTCTCACTCCAACTCTTAGCCATAGTCTCCAGTATGTGAATGCATTGGACTGGGAGTGTATGAAGTCTTGTTCCAGTGTTCTCGTTTTTCGCGGAGGGTACAGGTCTCCAAGGCACAGAGCAATATCATTGGTACAACTACACAATTGTGATTGTGTGTGTGCCTATGTGTATTGGGTAGTCTTAGAGCTTGGCTTCAAAATTCAACATGAGACTACATACACACACGCACAGAGAGAGAGAGCTCCAACAAATTCCCTACATTTCTTTTTTCCCCTCTCAAAAAATCTTTTTTGAGGGGCTCCGACTTCACATTTTTTACTCCCTTGTATCTCCACCAAGTATAATGCATAAGTTAATACCAAAGTTGAGTCAACTTTCATCCCTCACACACACACACACTGTCACACACAACAAAACACACTCTAAATAAGTTGATATACAAGATGGGAGATACAACTATTTTTAAAACAGAACAATAGACTCTATATTGTCATCTAAAGTATAGTTGGAGTCTCTCGAAACAATCACAATGTTTCCCTTTGTCTCCTCCTCTTTTTCTCCTTCGTTCTGAAAAAAAACTGTATATAAATTTATATGTACTCTTGTTCATCTGTGCACGTGGAGTGTGTCCTCAAATGTAACACACACGAACAGACGCAAGCACACAGTACGAGAGGAGAACCCTCTCCTCAGTCATACAGTTTAATTTGCATATTCAGCTAACCAACGTCTTTTTATCTGATTATTTTTATGGCAGTATTATGATCGAGAATCACAACTACTTATATGCTTCACTTTCCCTTCCTCCCCAGCCATCCCCCTTGACTCTTCAGTCTCAAAAGTTAGAGTCAAGAGAGAGAAAGAGAGAAGAGGGGCAAAGAAAAGGGAACCACTTCTATATGCATTTTTTGTCTGATAGCAAAATCCTCCGTCTCTATCAAATGTAGGGAGTGTGTGCCTCGTATACTGTGATCTTCGTTTTGATTCAACGTGTACATCCTACACTTATATATACATAGTCTTTGTATGTGAAGACAACTACTCCTTAGCTATCAAAAGCCTTGTTCTTCTCCGTGACCTTTCTTCTGCCAACGTCTTCTGATCAGACAGCTGAATCCTTTGCGAATTAAGAACTCGTGAAAAATGTATGGAGAAGAAGGCTGTACGAGGAGTGAGCATTTGCCCTGAAAAGATTTGGCCGTCTGTGTGTGCGTGTGTGTGCTCTCATATTATAAGTTAGACAATTCCCATGAATCCTATTGCCCAATGCGCCTCGAGTGCATTTCTTAATGGCTTCATAATATTCATACAGTACACACACAAGTAGGAAAGAAGGCTCATACCTGGTCATGTAATATGTGTATTGGGTTAGAGGGAGGAGGAAAGACGAGTCGAAGGGCAAAATATACATATTAAATCATATCCAATATACTCCCTTGTACACACTACAGTACACACACGCACATGAACAATTTGGAATGTGGAGACTGTAGCAAAGGGCATTCCCTGTGTGTAAAAGTCTATCTGCATAATATTTGTGCATCACTATTATTACTGTGCATTGTATGCAAAGGATTAGTAACTACTGGGATTAATTTTTTTTCATCATTCCTCCCACAGTTTTTACCTTGTCAATTTTACATGTGAATTCAATGAATTTCCTGAATGTTTTTGCTTAATAATCTTCTCTACTAATTGTTAATTTCAATTTTAATACACGATGTATTATACACCTGTCAATTAAAAGTCTTGTCAAGAAAAAAATTTTCTTTTACTTTTGCTGGTGAAAATTAGCCTTCCATCCATTTTTAGTATAGGGGAAGCACAGTTGCTTCAACTTCTTTTTTTTTAAAAAAATGAAAACTAGAAATTCGAATCAAAGTGTTTCCCCATTTGAACCCTCTCTCTTGGAATGCATTACGTAATGCTCAACACCTTACAGACTATAAACTGAGTACACATGGGGTATAGGAGGAGGAGGATGCTGTAAGTAAACTCTGGTAAACTCAATTTTGTTTTGTGTCGTAGGAAAAATGTGTTTACACACACACACACTTTTTGGGTATACACAGAGTTGACAAGACACATAGCAAAAGCACACACACAGAGGTAGAGAGAGGAGAAGAGAGGAGACATGCCACTGCCACATCCTACGTTTTCGTATAAATAAAAATCGTCTTCTCAACTTGAGCTTCGAGATGAAAATCAAGCACATTTGTCAAATGCCGAGCCCGTTGTCATGGTTGGGTACATTCCAGATGCATAGATCATACTCCATCGTCACCGTCGCAGTTTCAGCCAACTTAACTCAAAACTAAAGCAAGCACGAAGAGAGAGAGAGGAGAGAACATCACACATACACACACACAGTATTGCATAGACCTATAAAGCAAACTTGAAAAACACGACGACGGGATGAGAGACTCTCGGCTTTGGCTTGTTCGAACATGAGGAAGATGAAATTATGTTAGCGCACCAGAGAGTCCCTCTCTCTCTCTCTCCACACACACACACAAACACACGCTCATATATAATGCGTGTGTGTGTGTTTGGGAGACTGTAGGATGAGAACCAAATCGAATAGTCAAGCAAGCTGATAAAGCTTTTGAAGCTAAAATATATTACAGAAAAGAAAGTTTTATGCTGCCAGCAAAAACATCCAAAACACCGCCCGCTTCAAGTTTTTTTTCTTGGCTTTCGTACAGTTTTTCCTTCTTGCCTCTGCCTCTGCTCCATGTTTTTGCTCTCATGTCATTCCATAGAGACAGAGAGAGTGTGTGTGGAGCTTTCGCAGAGTTTGGCAAAAAAGGAGTTTGGCTTGGTCTCCCCTGGATTTACAAAAGACAGGCTGAGCAGACTGGGAGGTTTTGTGTGGTCCGTCTGTTGGGTTGGTGTCTAGTAGGCGGCCCCTGTCGACTCCAGCCTCTACGAGGAGGTTTCTAGTTCTGCAGCTAAAGAGAGCAAGGCAGCACTGACGACTCACATCCCCCGGAGTAAAAAACGAACGCTTCTTCTTCCAGAGGAGAGGATTCTTTTTCCTAGGGTTTCCTTCTCCCGAACTTCCTACACTTGCGTGCCATACTCCATCACACTGACGGGTCGTAAACCAATCATAAAATGTATTCTTTCTCTCCCCCTCGCGCTCTCTCTCTTCTCCTTTCTTCCTCTCTCTCTGTGAGGGACTTTGTCGAGCGGCTCGGGAGTGTATAAAATAAACCAGAGGCTGGGAATTTTATGGCGTATTAAATGTCCACTGGTCTCCACATACACACACACAAAGTTGTGTTGTTTGTGTGTGGTGGAGAATTTTCCTCTTTTTGCGAAAAATATGTATTTACTATGAGATTTGGGAGAGTTTCTATGAAAATACACACACTCCAATTGGTAGAAAATGGTTGAGAATAAAATGGGATAAATAATTAAATATTGCAGTATTGTATGACATCTAAATTTGAGTAACCAATTAAAAAGGTAAAATAGATGACAGGCATGTCCATGCATAATGAAATTATGCATGGATGGCTGAGTTGAAGATGAGTGTAAATAAAAATTGCACACCATTTGACTTGTTTACTCAGTACAGTGGGCATACACATAGGATGTACGCATATGTATGTGGGGGGAATAGAAGAGAATTTTTGCAAATTTGTGTTTGTTCTACTCTAAGAGGCTAATAGTTTACATGAAATGGAAGTGGAGTGGAGTGGAGGGAAAAAATAGGCAATGTTTTTGCAATCGCAGCAGGAGCCCAGGGGGTACAATACACACATGGCAAGAAACCATTCAATTTACAATGTCGTAAACGTACATAACATCCTAATAATCTCCTTCTATCGCACATTACCATCGGCCGTAAAAATTATGTAGTGAGTCCCACCTCTGAGTAGTAAAATGTACAGAGAGCATTATGTGCACACTAAATCGTCCACACTACCCTCCCCCTTCTCGCCTACATCCATTATATGTACACTTCATCCACTCATTTTGAGAGTGAAACACAAACAAATATTACATGTATATATAAGTATATCTTGGTGATTACCACCCAGGATTAATATAGTAAACTTCACACAATTTTATGATGAATATTAACTGCTGCTGTTTCTACACATCGTCCATTATTTTCTTTGTACTCACGGTTTTTCCACCGAATTTGATGTACTCGGATATTATCGTTGAACTTGAACATATTTCAAAAAAAATATTTTTTAAAATCAATTGACTTTCCCCATTAAATGTTGTTTTTAAAATAATACTGAATCATAATTTCAACTGTTCGTCTTAAAGTGGTGTGAAGGCGTTTGTGTGTGTGTGTGTGTAAAGATTTAGTATTAAAAAAATCACACAAACACCCGAAGACTGTCATTTATGTTATGCTAAGAGCAGACTTTTAGAGGATGAACTGGATAATATAAACGTGAGAGTTCAGAATCAAAAAATGGTTCACAGATTAATCCCTGTGTTCAATCTGGTCTGACAAAAAAATACTGGTGGTTTCACGAGTTTTCGTCTTTGTGTATGAGATGTGTGAGGAAACATCCTGTGCTCACAAATAGACCAATGGAAAAATAACGTGCAAAATTTTCTTACGCCATCGTTAGGAGTAACAACAACCCACAGTTTTTTTTAATAGTGAGTCATTGCATGAAAATATTTTCTCTTTTTACAGTATTTTAT
Source organism: Pygmarrhopalites habei (assembly GCA_009870185.1). Lineage (NCBI taxonomy): Eukaryota > Metazoa > Arthropoda > Collembola > Symphypleona > Arrhopalitidae > Pygmarrhopalites > Pygmarrhopalites habei. The sequence continues at coordinate 39,842 of WJFB01000170.1, read as the reverse complement.
TCTCACCCTTTTTTGGAGGGACACAGGATAATCAGAAAACAGAGCAAAGTAGTTTTAATAGTCTTAAATTTCTACGTTTGAACCGCAAAATCGCCCATGTATATGAAGGTGGACACAAAAATTTCGTGAAGAATGTTGTAAAGAGAAAGAAGAGGGACAAACAATGTCGATTTTTGTTTCACTCTTTGTTCCCTGTCCGTATATAATATGTATACATGTTGGAGCTTCATGATTAACGTATACGGTGCAGAAAATTGAGAGTGAGAAAAAAACTCAATTATCTCTATACATCATTGACCCTGACAGCTTGTTTAAGCTCTGTCTTCATCCTCGTAGGAAATGCTCTCTGTTCGAGTGTGTGTGTGCGATCTGTTATACCATATCATCATCATATAGAATCTTTGCACCAATTGCAATATACACCGTACACACAAAACTCACTCACACACACCAGCACGAAGATAAGACTTGGCTGAACTGCAGTAGAGAGAGAAAGACCCTCCAAATTCATTTTGCTGAATTGTGAGGATGGAAAATGGAACGACTTCATCAACACGTTACTTAATATTCCATGTACAATCTCAAAAACTCATAATTCTAATTGGAAGTTTGTAAAGGTTAGGAGAGTGCGTGGTGGACAAAAAACGATTCTATTTTGTAAAGGATGACGATGGAGGATGAGAAGTATAAATTTTAATTTAAGGTGTGAATCCTGAGTAGATTATTCTACTTTCTTTGTGCTGGAAGGGATTGACCATCTCTTAAGATGGTGAGGGGGAGAGATGAGAATGATGGCAGGGGTAATTAATAATTATGATTTGTGAATCAGAAGTATTTAAACGAGAATGATATATTTCCCGTTTTCAAAAGAACCAAATTTCGATATTGGATATTAAAAAAAAGTTAGTGAATGCAATCAGTTTTTAAAATTTTAAAAATCTGACGTTTCCCTTGAGTGGATTTTTTTATATACATATTTCAGTTGCTAACAAATTAAGGTAACTAAATTTTCAATTCCAGTGAAGCTATTGCAAATAAAAAAAAGGACAAACAACTCGCGAATTATGCACTTGACACACCTTCGTCAATACTTGTGAAAAGTTTATTCTGCTATACTCAGATGGAAGTTGTCGTCACATTTTGCTATACATTTTTATAATGCAGTTTGAAACTGAAATCATAATATATATATATATATATGTATTTTATATTTATAATCGTTTCAAAATTATCTATTGATTACAAAGACGTATCGAAAAACCGTTTAAATTAATTTTTAACTTTGTGTTTTTAGTAACAATCGTTGCTTCTCGTATACACTAGTAAAATAATTTAGTTCATTTTTTTCTCATGGAAAAAAACGAAAAGGAAATAAAAGACACAAATAAAACTTAAGCTTAGCATTACTTGATTTAATGTATAATAATAATTCACTATAATGTATATATTTATATTGTATATTTCTCAGCTCTCTACGTGGATTTTTTCTTGCTGTCCCTTTTTTGTCTTAGAATCTACACTCTAGTGCGTAATACGTATGACATTGAGGATAATAACATAATTTCCATCATGTGTTTTATGTGTATGTGTATTTATAATAGGTAATCATGCTAAAATATATATTGCCCCATATTACAATTCGGTAGTTTCTTAAATGACTAACAGTTACCGGGTATAATAGCATATCATGCCTATGCTTAATGTACAGTATTATGCAGTATACATTCATTTAGACTCAAAAAATTGAAGTCATCAAATTTTGATGACCAAAAAAAATCAACAAAGAAAACAAAAATATCTGAGAGGGGATTGAACAGATACATATCCTCCTTACACATATCTTATAATAGTTAAGTATACACCATATCATAATAAGTCTTATTTGAAAATCAACAGGAAATGAGGTTCAACGTGAGTTTGTGTCGAAAAGAAACGGGTATTCTTGTCAATAAAGAGATTCAAATCAAAATGTCAAAAAAAAGTTTCCAAGAAATTTGAGAAGGACACTGAAGGGCAAAAGTAAAAAATTGTTAATGTTAAAAAATTAAAGGAAAAAAATAGTTCCCCGACTTTTAAGAAATTATAAACTGTTAATACCTACAAATTACTAGCAGGAAATACAAACAATGTACATATATTCATAAAGTTTTCTAACAAATGTTAAGCGTAAAACAGCGTAGCTAAACGTCTTTTTATATAAAAAGCGATGTTCACAGACTTCGTTCCAAAAAAGAAAACAAAAATACACAATTAATAATAATTAAAATTAAAATTGTCCGACGTTAAAACCATAAGTAATTCGATCGTTTCCATGCTCTCCGTCCATTTTTTTTCATTGCATTATTCTTTAGGTGCTACATTGCATTTTCACTTGCAAGATTTGAAATAAAAAATATCAGCATTTTGTTCTCTTAACAATAATTATAGGATGAGTTACCTTTGCTATTATAATTAGCATTATAAAAGAAAAACTACTTTTTACTGGAGCCAAATTAATTTTTTCATTACTACAAGAATCAAAAAATTCTGTCACCTTTTGTCCAAGGTTTTAGTATCAATTAAGTACGGTAACACAAATAATTCAATCAAAGTTAAAAATTGGGGAACAGAATATTCTTCTGGGGTTTAAAAAGGAAAAAGGACTGACCGTAATTTTCTTCTTCAAGACAAAAAATATTCAACAAGAACTAACAAGAAATTTGAACACAAAATCCTTCTTGCATATATATAATGTACGTATATTTGTGTATATTGTGTGTATGTATGTATGTATTTAAATTGTATAATAATTGCAAATAACCATGAAAAAGTATATATATATATATATATATATTATGTGTTTATCGTATTAAATAATGTAATGTGTATATCCATCATCATCATAATTAGTATAGTATACATCAACAACATTAGCATTATCGTATGTTCGTATACAATGTTCACTAGGTAGTTTCTTTTTCTCTGTATGGTATAGCAGGTTTCATTTTATCGTATATTTTTTTCAAGTTTTGTAGTTGTAGTAGTATGTATATTGTACATTAATGTGTAACGTATAACCTTATGAGTATCTAGGTTGATCTAGGTATTGTTTTTCCTTTCTTATCTATATATCTTTACAATTAGCATATTGTATGTTTATCATAATTATGTACATCCTCCAATTTTATTCAAGTTAATGTAGTGTAAGATGTGTGTGTCATAATCGTATCATCGTAATCGTAGTATGTATTAGAATATTTCTTAGTAAATAGTCTTAGAAACAGGTAAACATATACACAGTTAATTCAATATTGGCTTTTCTTGTATGCTTCATATATATATGTTGTATATTTACATATATATATATCTGTGAGAATTAATATGTATCTAATTCATATTAATCCACATGAGAAAATTGAATAATTGAGACACTGTCAAATTTTCTACAACTAATTTTTTAGTTTAGAGTATGTACGTTTGCACAAATATATTATCAAGACTCAAATTTTTAATGTACTTTACGTATTTCACTACGAAAAATTACTACATTGTCAAAACTCTAGGAGGTAAGAATTTTTATTAATCATTAATTATTAGATTTCTATAATTCCCTTTTGTTTCAAGTTCAAACTACATAGCTTTCCTATCTTTCTTATTTGTTTGTTCTTCGTTGGTTTTAAATTTGAGCCTAACTTACTACATATGAAATTTTTAGCGTCCTAAAATGAATTTATTCTGCAAACCAAGAAAGAATTTTTCTGAAATTTTGTAAAACAAGAAATAAAATTTGGTGTCATTTTTTAACTCGGTAGAGTGCTTTATAGTTTGAATGTACTTTGACCGATTAAGTTCAACCCCGTCATTTCCTTACTATGCTGTCTACTAGTATTAAAGCTACCTGTTCAACTTGGAAAAAAACTAAAAAATTTTGGTTGAAAAAAATACGAAATTTGTCTAAATCAAAACTGTATCTGAAAAACGTTAACGAATCCTTTGACAATCCTGTTAATACAGTAGGTTCATCACTATTTTATAGTACATTTTCATCATGAAATGAGGTAAAATAATTATGCTGGATTAACACAATAAAATCTGTTTCTCACTCTGTCCTCATACACACACACACAAGTACACTCTCTCTCATTGACAGTCACAGAAAACTTCTCTCTCATTTATCCTTTCTTCATAACTTACTACACACTATAAATATAATAGTTGTAATCTATCACTTAAATTTAAAGCTTATCTGGATACCTAAAACTACCTTAAGTAATTATAATTACACAATATGAATTATTAAAATCGTATATTTTGAATCGTATACTGTTCGTTAATTAGTTTTTTAGTATTTTGCCTCTGTGTTTTCAAATTACTTTTTTTATCTTTCATCTTCTTTCTTTCTATTCTCATTTTTATATTTTTATTTTAACTTTGCAAAATTTTTCCTCATTGTCCTCTTCTCATCCTTAGTTTGCCGGGCGTGTGTGTGATCTGTAGACAATTTTCTCTTTTGACCTGTCGGTTTTTTCTCTTGTTTTTTTTGCACTGTTTAGGGACTACTGAACAAATTCACAAAATATGTGTGTGTATTTGAGTGTGACTGTTTTGTTTTACTTTGTAATCTAGTTTCACACTTTTTTGCCAATTTTTTTCTGCTTTGCTACAACTTTTAGCTGCCACTGTAATGAGATGCAATCTTCACTTCACTAGTTCACACACACACGGAACGACATGATTCAACAGATTCAAAACCTATAAATAAAACAAATACAAAAATTAAAATTAAATATAAATATAAATGTAGCGGTTATATTTTTGAGTAAGGAATTAAAAATTTTTGTGATAATTGGTGAAACTCGTGGATATTTTCTCAAAGCTCAAGCAAGACACAAGTTCAAGTTCAAACTGAACTTCCAGAGGAGAAAAATAGTTTTGTAGAGTCTGAAGGACAAGCTTTTTTGTGTGTCAACTGGAACCGTCAAAGATACAGAATGTACAACAAATTTAACAGAACGATGTACACTTGGAAATATTACGTATAGCTCTTCCTTTCACACTCCCCCACAAAGAACCTACTTTTAAACACAAAGAATTGGAAAAGAGAACAGTATTTGACTGATTGACAGTAAAAAAAAGCAAAAGTTTTTTTTAAAGCCGAGTTGAGGGTAAAAAAGGAAAAGGGACAGTTATTTCAACTTTTAACTAGGAAGGAATGAACTAGGGCCATAAACCAGCACACAACATCCATAGCATTGTGCGTGTACATGTGGACACACATTGAGAGAGGGGCTTTGGAAGAAAGATCCCCTCTCCAACATTAAATCATACGGCCTGTAAAAACACATAACAAAAAGGTAGTCCTCCGCCTGGAGAAGAGGAGGAGGAGAACCCGAAGTGGCTCCGACAACACAAAATCCCTTGCACTAGAAATCCCGTCAGATTTTAACTCATTTTATTAGATGGCACGGGAGTTGTTTACGACTCATAAAACTGGACATGGAAGTTCGAATATAAACTTGACTTGGGCTAGTAGAAATTTAAAATGAAAGAGAGTTGAACTAAGAGATAGCATGGTGTGTGAAAGTGAAAAAATGGGTGTCTTTCCTCCTGTTCTCAATTTGTAATTATTCAAGCACGTCTTAATGATCAATTTGAAATTAAAGAATGTAAAATAACAAAAGTAACAAATAGATATGTATTTGGATAAAAGAGTACACTGAAGGGTGAGATGATTTTGTGTACCTCCTTCCCTTCTCGAAGATACGTACAGGAGATGAGAGAGTGAAAGTCATGACCCTACCAAGTCTTCAGTTTCGCTACTTTCTCTCTCTCTTTCTCCTTTGTGCGAAATCTGACTATATTTACTGCGGTCTATCAGGCTAAGTTGAGAGTGGAAGTATAAAAAAAAGTGTTAGTGGGGGAGAGACTATAGTTGAGGGACTCTTTCAAGAGTGAGTATATGGTTGAGGATGGATGCGGTGCTCATAAAATAAAGGTCGTCCTCCTTGCCGGTGTATGTAAAGTGGCTTCCTTGCTCTGTTCCAAACTGAACTTAGGTTTAATACTGTGTAGGTATGAGAGTGAGTGTGTGTGCCATGTAATGTAATGTAGTGGGTGCTTTATGCACTCGGTCCTCTCTCTCTCCCTACTAAATGTCTTATGAAGGAGGTTTACTACTAACGGAAAGTATCTCGTGTGAGAATGTATATCATGCTGATGCTGTATATACATTTCTCTCAGGATATAAAGTTTACCTTTCTACAGTTTTAGTTAAAAGACACACACACACTCTCAAAATATATGCGATTATGTGTGTATGTGTAATATAAACTCCTTGAATGTGTAGTAAAGGAGAGAGAGAGAGTGAGTGTATTATGTATCTTTGAGTGAGGGTGGAGGAGTTTATATTACCTCGTCTCTGGATGTTTATATGTGAAGTAAGTAGAGAGAAATGTACACTTATTCTATGCATGGTGGAGGACCCTCGCTTCCTCCCTGTGTTACGTGGATATGTGTGTGTATGTGTGTGTGTGAAGTCAAGTAAAGTAGTCATGAAAACGATTATTTTATTTGGCATTTACGGCCTAGATAAATGCCTCGTGAATGACTTTAACTTGAGTTTAAACGGTTCTCAGGTTTCGCCTGCCTTTTCCTCTTTGAACCTTTGAATCAATGGGGTAAAATGTACTGCTCAACATGGTTGATAAGTACCGCCTTTACTTCTTCACACATACACCTACAAGGAAACATAACATGTACTATAATGAGGGAAAAGGGACAAAAGTCTATTGTTTCATTTTGTGCTGCTACGGAGGGGGTTGTAAAAAAGACAAATTTTGAGCTGGGCACAATGTACAAGAAAGACAAGACATATTTGCACATTGTTCTCATCTCTGATGAGATTTTTTGATGAAAAAAAGAAGAATAAGTTATTCTGAATAACAGACTCTTCCTTTATAAACCTGACAGTTAATCCGCCTCATGTTTTCACAAACTTGGAGTGAGTTAGGATGTGTGAACGGATTTGTAATTAACTTTCTAGTGTAAAAAGATTTTTTTCTACAAAATTTTTAGCAAAAGTACATCCAACAACATATAATATTTCTGTATTACTCAAATCTACTCTTGGTAGACTTTAGAAGGGGACTTTCTTCATTAAAAGAGTTTTGAAGTATCGATAGAAAAGCATGGTTTGTGCAACGTCAACAGGTTGAAGCTACAAATGTACATTAGGCGAAAGTACTAAGTAAAATAGGAGAGCAACTGTTGAGTGAAAGTATGAATTTAGTGATAAGAGCATAGAGCACGAGTATAATTTCTATCCTAGTATGTAATTTTTTTGAAAAAACGAAAGATTGGCTCACCTTAACTGTGGTATGTGGTATAGATAGGTAGGAGTTTGTAGTAAGTAGGTGTTTTTTTAGGTTTATGCTGAGTGAGTAGTGATTAGTTAGTTTTGGCCACCCTGGTCATTGTGTCCTACTGATTGTTGGGCCGCAACAACTGCTGCTACTTTTGCAGCTTGGGCTTGCTTTTCCTGCTCGTTCAATTCTTTTATAGCTTGAATCTCCTTCTTCAGTTTCATTCTCCTGTGACATTACAAAATTAAAATTTATTTAGGCTCTATAAATTGGGATATTCAAAATAATGATCAACTGTTTTGAAATAAAATTTTTACCGATTTTGGAACCAAATTTTGATTTGTCGTTCAGTGAGACAGAGTGCATGTGCCATTTCTATCCGTCTTCTCCTTGTCAAGTAGTGATTGGTGTGGAACTCCTTTTCTAATTCCAATGTTTGGTAGCGGGTGTACGTCTGTCGACCTCGACGTCGAAGTCCATTTGCACCTTTGAACAATTTCAAAAAAAATTTTTGAGTACCACATTCTAAATATTTATTTCTTAAAAAAATAATTTATAAACAAAAAATTCATGAAAAAAATACAAAATTTATGTGTTAGTATAAAATGAGCATGTGTAAAAATTGTCCGACATGAATTTCGACAATGAGGCTATGCAACCGACCAAAAAACATAATTGTATGAATACATATGAGGCCACACACTCAAACACTTGACCTGGACGACAAGTCGATGAAAAATACGGGGAGAAAAAAAAGTCGGGCGGTATGAGAGAGAGTTCATGAAAAATGTGTGTATGGTTTGTATTGTAAATATACTGCAGAGAGAGAGAGGGAAAGTATAGCTGAATTTGTGGGTAGGAAATTGACGCAAATGAAATTACGAGCCCGCAGAGATTTGATAAAAATGGCTCAGTTCTAGGCTGACCCCACCAAAGAGAGAGAGAGAGAGAGAAGGGAGGAAAAAAATATCAAATGCCATGGCTTCTGGCTTTCATTTGGGTGGGTTCAGTTAGACTGGGTGCTACCTAATGTTTACATTGCTTACATTACTTCATCAAATCCAATGAAATGAACATGTTTCACATATATCACTCTCTCCCGACTTTTTTCCCTACCCAAAATTCTTAGTACTTTCATACTCGCCTCTCTGCACTACATACACACATGGACAAGCTGAAGCCACAACTTACATGACTGTGTACGTGTATTTGGAAACACACAAACTCATCATACACACACACACACACACACACACACACATAGGCAGAGTGAGAGTGAGAGAGGGACATGCGATGACTTCAGAGCCGGTATTGGTCTGTCTGCAGAGGAAAATGCATAATTCTATCAACTGCAAAGTCAACAAGATGATGACTCAATACAAGGGAAATGGACTAATACAAAATGCATGAGTGTCAACTCCCAGTCTATAAATAAAATAACGCTCTAGTGTTCACTCCCTTTCACTCTCCTCCCTCCCCCATCAAAACAGACATTTCCAAAATTAATCAGCGTTCTCCTAATTTTGAAATGCTTTCTCTTTCTCTCTCCACCATTTCCTAAAAATGACTCTCTAAAAATTTGTCACTGAAATGGGAAATGTGATACTATATGACAAAGATGATTATTTATAAACTAGATATTTTGTGTGAGCGGTACAATTTCAAGATTTTTTTTCTTCTGTTTATCAAAACAATGTTTGTTTGAGGGGGTGAAGCCCAGGCCCACTCTTCTATTTCCAAGAAATTTTAAAAAAAGATGACAGCCTTATTTATGACACACACACAGCTACCACGAGTATTTTAATACGTGCGTCAGTGCGTCAGTACTATTTCAAACTCGAGTTTATAGGATACATTCCAAAAATTATAATTAGAATGCAGTGAAGATTGGTTGGTGGTCATTTTCTCACAAAATGGCACTACCTTCTAATTTGTTCAGAAATGAATGTGTTATCCTCGATACAAGATCAAAATTAAAAGTAAGGAATTACTCATTCCCTCGCGTTCATATTTCAAGGTTCTGTCCAAAGGAGAGAGAGAGAGAGAGAGAAGGGACTAGAAAATTTGTCAACCAAAATGTAAAAGTAAAATAAACAATTCTAAAAATATAATAAAAAATGGAGCTGATGTATGTTCGTGGGTATTAAGCCAAGATTTATTTTTCCCAAAAAAATCAGACTGTACACAGCTAGCCGACACAAACAGAAAAATAGAGAGAGAGAGCAAAAAAGAAAATGGGGTTGAATAAATAGGAGAATTTCTAAAGTTGCTTTATACTCGGTTTACTACACACACATCCACTAACAGAGAGAGAGAAGACTAAAGTTTTAGGGCGTACGTTTTAGTTTCCGACGTATGTGTGTGTGTGGAAGAGAGAGAGAGAGAGAGAAGAAAAGTCAAGGCGTGCATGTTAGAGTCTCATTGCCAGCCTCTTTTTCATGTCGTACAGCCACAACAACTCAATTAGACTGATTTTATGTGTAAGCATATCTCTTGATCTACCATTCTTCCCCATTATAAGGCTACAAATAGCAGAGAGAACACACAGTAGTCCTGCATGGCCAAAGCCAAAGCCCCGTAGTAGATACAAGACTACAAATTACATTAGAACATTTTCTTTCTTGCACAAATTTATATCAAATCAGCATGAACACACTTTCAATCATTCCTCTTCCTCATGTATACATCACACACACACACCATACACAATGTATTACAATGTCTACATTTTGTTCACGAGAGTGAGAGAGAGAGAGAGCAAGGCTGGAAAAATGTATCATAATTTTCCCTTCTCTCTCTAGGATTTGACTATTGATCTCTTTCTCTAACAGCATAAATAAGATCGACACAGGAATGCCATTAAGCCTTTATCAATGATTGAATCAAGGGAACCTGGAAACCTACACTCCTCCCTTTCCAAAAAACTCTTGATGAAAAAAATGAATGAAGTTTCTCGTAGGAGTCTATAAACAACTAAACCATTTCCCACCCTCATACCTCCACACAAAAGTTGAAATGAAATGAAATCTCCAGCCAAGTTGGCCAAGGAATTGTCAAGGATTTTTGTATTTGTAAAGTTTCAAGAAACTTTTAATATCTCTTTATTGTGTGTACGAATTGTTGTAACAGCTCAGCTTAAGCCTTGTCACACGTCCACCGCACCTGGAGAAGACAACAACGAAGCTGGTTTGACTCACAGAGCCACACACACGCACGCACACACACAATGAAACGAGAGAAGGATGAACTGACGGTGTGTGTGTAAATTAAATTGTGCGTATGTCTAATGTATGTGTGTTTTTACAAAACTGCAATTTAATCCAATAGATCAAATGAGAGGAGAAGAACGACCACCAAAATTGTGTAGTTCCTAAATCCATGTATACGTATCGTATATTATTTAAATTCTTTACTGAAACATTCATCACTTTGGCAAGCCAGTTTTTTCCTCTGCTTTTCTCAGACCGTCATTTCTGCTGAACTGAAGAAGCGCAGGGTAGAGTTGACTGACTCCAGTTTTCCATTTCTCAAATTCCCTTCCCAAAAAATTCTTGGTTGAAATGATATAGAATTTAGTGTGAAGGAAAAGAAGTCACATTCCTTGTCAGAGAGTATGAGCTACAATGCGTGTATTTTGTGGGAGAGAGAGAGAGGCTATGAGATGAACCACATTAGTCATGTGGTTTAAACTGTATTTTGACTTGTACAATAGATCATACATGTATATATTGTGGAGTATGTAGGGAGGAGGATGAAGTTTGGTAGGGTCTTGATCACTTGATAAATATACAACGATGCTATATAAGGCGGAAGTCTCAGAGGTCACATTGGAAATTCAGAGAGTACTAAAAGGACTGAATGCTAAATCCACTGTGTTAGTCTTCTGGAGAAGAGAGAAAGCGAGAGTATGGAGAATGGACTTATGTAAAATTTTAGCATGACAATGTGTGTGGAAATATCCTTCTCGCCGTCTGGGGTCTCTATCCCTTTTTCCTCTTCTTTTCGTGCTTGAACTGCCAACCGTGCACACATGCACGGGTCTCTCTCTCTCTCCATTTCTTCAAAATGTATTATGATGACTTCACCACGAATAAAACCCCATAAGAAATATCACGCCATTTTTTAGCTCACCCAAAAAAAATATATACAGTCATGTGGATAGGCTGACACCAACTTCTCAAGTTGGCATTACTATGGAAAAAATTTCAACTAAATTACACACGTATATCCACATACACACACTCGTATAAATACTTTCACTGTGCCACACTTTGGTGTCATAAATTTATTTTTTTTAAATTCCCTCCCTCCTTCCTCCTCCTTCCTTCCATATAGAAAAGAAGAAAGTTTAAAAAATCCTGGATAAAATGGCCCCACTTCTACTTTGTATTATGTTTCTCCATTGTAAAAATATTAATACATAATAGGAGTTTTTAATTTTTACTTAATTTCTTCAAATGTTCAAACCACTGGACAGTCGTGACTGTGTGAACTTGTTAATATACATTCATGAAATTTTTTTTTCAAATTTAAAATGGATGGTTGAGTGAGTGAAGTGTGTAAACTGATAACTAGGATGAGTGGTCACTTTACTCTTCCATATGGAGTCATAAAAAAAAGCCGAAAAGGAAGTGTTGGTTATAACTACACATTGAATTGTAGCTATCCTCCATCAAATTGCGTGTATTGTGGACAAGACAAGGGAAGAAAAAAATTCAGAAATTTTATACTTATATATGGCAAAAGCATTTGTACATGCTGTCCGTATAGTCGAGAAATGAGTACAGACAGAAAACAAGGAATTTTAGTGAGAGAGCGAGAGAGAGAACATGAATACAATTTTTATCTCAAATCTTTTAATTCGATTCCATATACTAGGAAAAAGGATGATGATGATGATGGTGTAGTACAAAATGCGAGCGGGAACCGTAGAAACGATGTTTTGAAGGGAGAGTGAGAGTGAGACGAAGGATGACGAAGGTTACACACTGTGAATGTAGTGCAGTGCAGTGCAATGACAATAGTATGATTGCGATGGAAGGGGAGGGGGAGGAGAAGAGGGAATGAGGAGGGGGTGATTCAACTATTTGTGTACAGTGGCCACAAAATGATACCTATCCATTTTGTTATGTGTGTATGAACATGAAAAAAATGAGCATCAAGGAAATTTGTAATCTTTTTTTAGTCAGATGTGTTGAGATAAAGTTGCTCCTCGCTCTCTTCTCTTCTCCTCCGCTCATCTCTGTAGAGAGGAGGAGGAGGAAAAGGGGAGGGGAATAGAGAGGGTAAAAAATGTAATTCTATTGCCATTATCTTGATAGGAAATTATTGGAAGGAATCCCAGTTGGATTATAAAAAGTGAAGCCAGTCGTGCTAAGCTATTATGCAATGAATTCGATCCTCTTCTGCTCTTTCCTGAAAAATCCTGTCCGCACAGCAAAATTTTTGTTTTACCAGAGAGCCTCAGGCTGCCTCAGCTTTTGTCAGCCTCCAAAATCTCCTAATTCTACTCTCCTCCTCTATTCCACTGTGTGTGTGTGTGTGATCATGCACGTACATAAGGGCTAGTATAGTCCCAAAAAGACTCTTTCTCTTTTGTCTTCTGTCGCTCATTCCAATGACAATGACTTGATCATGAATCTCTCTCCCTCTCCACTCTTTTTCCTCCTTCACTCTTACAACACACACACACGTACACACATTGAGGGACAAAAAGCTTACAAATGCTGAATTCGTGAAATGCGATTAATTCCTTTGCCAGATGAGACGGATTCGCCAATGCACACTCCTCACCCCGCCTTCCCTCCCAATGTCCGGGATAGAGGTAGAAAGATGGGAGGCGGGTAACAGATATCAGTCTATTATGTGGGTATAGGCATATAGGCATGTAGGTAGGTATAGTAATTCCCAAACCGCCTAGCAGCCGAGCAGCTCAGTTGATACCTTTAAAAGCTCTTGTACTTTTAAAGATCCAATTATTTCCAACTCTTTTTATTGCGCCTCCTGTGCATCTACTCAAGGATTCCAGGCTCTACTCTTGAGTTCTCTCATTGTTCTCTCTCTCTCCTCTCTTTGAGTGTGTGTGTGTTCTTCGTAACTGAAAATTCAGGTGGTGTCTATTTGCGGCATTGCGACTATTGTAAGCTCTAATAAATTCTTACTGAAATAGAAACAAATCCTCGCCAAACTTAATTTAATCCTTGGTCGGGAGACAAGCTGTGTGTGTGCTAGTGTGTGTATGTGGCAGTATAAAATAGAAGCTAGTTGGAGAACAAGCCCTTCATAACTCACGCCATTAAATAATGTTCCCTTGGATTTTATGACGACTTTGAGAAAATCTTTGGAAAATGTCCTTCTCACCAATTTACCCTGCTTCAAAAAAAAGTCTTTCTCCTTCTCTCTGAAGTCTAAAGAATCCTGAATTTTTCCGGATCTCCCAGGAATGATTATAATGACCAAGTTTTGAGAGCGAGGGGTGATTAGGGTTGTGGCAGAAAATAAGCATAGACTTAGAAAACTAGTTAAGGAGAATCCCATTAATTGTCTCAAATAAATATGATATTAGATTTTTAGGATTGAGAAATAGAGAGAGATGGAAGGGGGATTTTGTGCGCAAACTCTAATATCAAATATTCACTGGATCTCTCTCTCTCTCTCATACTCAAAAGCGGAGAAAGAGAGATAGACAGTAAAATGTCGTCCGTTCGATTTATTGTTAAGAAAGGAGAGAGAGAGAAGAGAGGAAAAAAAGAATTTGCTAATTGTATATTATGCAGAAAATTTGTGAGGCTCAGTTTGGTTTGAACTAGATAATTGACATTTGAAAAGGAAAGTGTATCTTTCATTCTCCATCGCTGTTCTCTCGTTGGTGAAATGACAAAAGACCTTTCTGGTGTCTTTACGACAGGAGAAGCCATTTTGCATAAATGGCTTGGGTTCACGCTTCGACTCAATGGCCCTTACATTTCATTCATCTTCTCCAGTTTATGACGATCACAGTCTGTCTATATTCTATATTAATTTTGTACAAAGCTCTCTATCACCTGATTTTCTGTGTGTGTGTGTGATGATGATGAAACCAGCACTTTGAATGCTCAAACTCTAAACACACACACACACTCTAATTATAATAGGGAAATCAAAATTTATAGTCATTCGCACACTCTTCTCCTCCTCATCTGGAGGATTGGAGTGTCCAGCTTTGAATCACTCAATTTGATTTTATGAAATATGGACTTTCGGCTTGACTGGAACTGGACAATAATAAGAATTACTCGGACTTTTCCTCCACACAAATACGCACAGCATGTGCTTCATAATAGCATTTATGAGGGGGAGAGCATTCATGGAGAAACATATTTGTGGTCTCTCCATATTAAACGAGGAGGGGTTCATCAATACACTCTACCATTGAATTTGGGGTAAAGGCGTGATCCAGAATTGAGACACACACACTCTCTTTTATTATGATAGCCCTTCAGTATAAAGGCACTCTTATGTCATTCTGTATTCTATGTGTACACACACAATGGGGGAATATATTTCCCAAACGTACATATTTATATCTGATGGAAGGGGTGGAAAAGTAACACCGAAGGGTAGGAAACAGTTGCTGCTAAAATTTTCTGCTCGCTCTCCCTCCATCCCCTCCTCCTCCTCTTCCTTCTCCTCAGAGTGTCTTATCACATACATCAAATATCACCCGTGTAGAACCGCTGAAGGAAATACATATAAAATATTGCATACATATATACAAATGTGCGTATAAAAATAGGACAATTTTTGAATTTGATAAGAGGTAGGGAGGGACGAGAATCAAGTCTTCTTTTTCCCTTGTCCTTCTATTCTTCTATATTTTTATATTTTATATGATATGTAATATATAAATATGTGTGTATACAGAGAAAGACTTTTAGACAGTCTGTGTGTGTGTACTGTGTGCCTGTCCATGTCTTGCACATAGTCGTAGATAACCCTATAGTTTACAATGCTTGTGTATAGTAGATCCTTGTGCCATGGCTGGCTTCCTTGTGCTAAAGCTAGTTAGGTAAAGTTGCCTATTTCTTCCCTTCTCTTCCTCCCTCCCTCACTCTCTAGCGCTTTGCTGTTGCTTTGCTGGTTGCTCCTAGTGTAAAAGGGAGCACTAAATCATGGCGTCGAAACTAAGACCATAAATTCTTGCGACTTGGGACCTTACCGTGACAACCTCATATAGGATAGTGGATAGTACACACAGACACACACACACACGGCAAGCCTAACATGGGAGCGAGAGAGAGAGAGAGAGAGAGAAGAGTAAAGTTGTTTCCCAAACTTACTGTTAAATCTAGACGTATTATATTATATTATACATACATAAGCACATCGGAGGAGGTAATACTTTATAAATTTATACGCATCTCTCTATACATAGGACTCTCTTTCTCTCACTCTGTGTGTGTATGTATTACATTACGACGAGCTACAATCCACATGCATCCGTCTATCCTCGTCCAATCTCCTACAAACTCTTCTTCTTCTTCCATTGAACAGAATTCCAAATTGAAAGAGCTTGTATCTTCCTTTCTGTGTGTTTGTGTCAGCCACGTCTTCCTTTGTACGGAGAAAGACTGTCTTTCTGTGTGTGTGTCTGTGTGTGCTTTTGTTTGCATGCCAAAGAGTCTAGTTGTGTGTGTATGTGTGTGTGTGCAAAAAAACTACAAAGAGGAACTTGAGGAGGAAAAGAGTGAGAGAGGGGAAGAGGACGAAGAAGAAAAAGGATTCTGCACGATCTATAAAGTGTGCATGCCATACACCATCATATGCACATATATAGCTATACTGTTTTTGTAGATACTAAATAGGTAAAGGGAAAAAAGAGGAAAGAGGGAAAAAGATGTGTTTTGGATACAGAGGGTATGTGGGGGATAAGATGGTATAGGAAGACATATCATTACATAATTTGTACTTGTTGTTTTTCAATGGTAATAATGTTACTAAAATCTGGATTACATTTCCAAATGAAGATGGATATTAGATCACAAGAGTTAGAGTGGACACTGCCATCCCATCCTATGAGATACAAGATAGGGCAGAAGAGAATGCTGAAGAAGGAGAAGAAACTTGTACACAGACAGAGTGTAGTGTGTAGTATGTGTAGCTGTGAAGCATTTGCATGTGGACGAAGCGAGACAAATGGTGGACAGCCTTGAGGATTAGATGTATAAAAGTTTTTACTTGTTTTCTCATCCTCTCTCTCTCTAGAATCTAGACCCCTATATCCCATCTCTCTCTTCATTCTGACTCGTCTTCTTTCTTTTAAGGACGATAAGAATGCAAATTTAATGCGGGATGATTTATTCTTCACCCAGTGGCTGTAATTAATTGTCAGCTAGGATTTATGAGTGTGTTTCTAGCTTCTATTCTGCCATTCTCTCTCTTTCGTCCTCTCTCTCTCTCTCTCTGTGCCTGGCTTCTCACAAAAAACAGTCAGTGTGATGTCTGCTACATTCATGAACTCTGCCTCAACACACACACACACACACTAGTCACCATGACTAAAAAGTCTTTACAACATTGTTTCTCTGTCCATTCCACACGTCCAGAGTCCAGACTATGGAAAGCTGATGCTGATGCTGGAGGTAGAGAGAGAGAGAGAGAGAGAGAGATGGTGTGAATTTTCTTTGATGAGATTTTTTTCACACACACAGAGAAAGAAAATAATATTTTTAAAAATTAGTTTTTGCACCCTCCGTCTCACATTTTTCCACTCCAATTTTGCTGCCCGATTAAAGGAACTAATTACAACGTTAGGCTGAACTATTAATCCCTCCTTTCAAATTTTTTTCCCGAACACAACAACAACAACACAGAAAATTCCAATCTTCTCTGGAGACCAGTTTATTAGGAAATCAAGAGTCCACCCTCCTCCTCCACACGCACACATCTCTAGTGTTGGGGCAAGAGTAATTTAACACGTAATTATATACATGTCTCTCGTTGTAGGATCACGGGTTAAAAATGATGTAGCCGAGCAGGGAGATTATGAATGTGTTGACAGAGTGGAGCTAAGACTAAGAGGAGCAAACGCCTTCCCTACCGTGCAACAATGAAGCATTGATGCGATCAAAAAGAACACATCAACAAGGGAGAGGGAGAGTGTCCTTTATTTCAAGTCGTCCAATTAGGCATGGCAGGGGTCCATGTTTTCATTGTCATCTCGTGTCATTTCCCCCCTTTCCCCAACCACCCAACACACACACACACAGGCACACACTAACAAGGAAAGTGTAGCTATTACAATACAATGACAGTGGTTGGTGAGAATCGTGTGTTGTTTAGATCAGAGGACACTGTTTTTATACAGAGAGTGAAAAGTATCTTCACACACTACTCCTTATGTACTCCCAAGATCTCTCTATTTAATTTTTTTTAAATCTCCTAGACTATTTTCCACTGTTGCATCATCATCTCTCCTCAATGAATCATTGCAGACTGAGGACTAGCCCCTCATTTAAATGTAATTTCAAAGTTTGAAAAGATAAAGAGACAAACACGGACACAGAGGCAAAGACAAAGAGGGGATGAAAATTTTGAATATTTTATTTTCTCCTTTCTTTGAATTCTTTCAAATTATTTAGATGAATGAGGAGCGTGCATAGATGGTTTGGAAGGGATAAATCATTTTCTCCCATGTCCACCACTCACGATTACACTTTCTTATCTTAAAAGTGCCCCCTTCTCATTCATTTTCGTATGACCATCCAGTCCTTCACCTTTGAGGGGAGAGAAAAACTTTTGGAAAAATTAAAGGAAAAGGATTTTAAAAGTACATAGTGGTACATTCCCCCCTTTCCTTCTAATATCCTGAATCTTTTGTACACAAGTATGGAGTGGTGTAATCCATCACAAATTTTCTTCTCGCCAACTTTGTACAATGAATCCTGGGATATCTACCATATTGGGACAATAAGACTCAAGTCAATAGAACTCACTTGGAAAAAAGCACACACACAAAAGGGTAAAGGCTTAAGTCTATCAACAACAAATAGTATGTGTGTTTTGTTTATAAAGGTTTTTGTGTCTAAATCAAGTTGAATTTAAATAGGAGGGATGTGCTGTAGAGTAGCACATTTTATAGGATGTTCCAAAGGATCGTTAGGCCAGTCCTCTGTGGTCCCTATTGTGTGTGTGTGTGAGTGAATGAGTGTGTGTACTGTACATGAACTCGTCCACTGTCTTGTAATTAATGGAGCTTCACACGTAAAACTTGTCTCTCTCTCCAAACCAGCCAAATATGTTGACTTTCATGTAATTGTGAATAATAATGGCGAGTGTTTGCTTGTACTATTTTTTGTACGCATTTAAACACATTGCAGAGTGTGTGACTCACAATTGATACACACACTCATCCACGGTCCACACACAGTATACTTGAATGATGGTTGAGTGAGGCCATCAGTCAAGCCTTTGACTTGTCTAAATGCTTGTACAATGGTCACTTACATATATGCACGTGCAGAGAGAGAGGAGGAGGAGGAGGCTGAGAGTCATAATTTGAATTAAAGCCTACATTATTATCTCTAAAAAAGAAATGTAGATGTACACAAGGAAAAGAGGGAGAAGAGAAGAGAGGAGCAAAAAATGGGTACATTGTACACACACTGAGAATTGTTTTAATTTAATTAGAAGTCCCACACACACAGACAAAGCAAATAGAAGGATTTCAGTACAGAGATGTAGTGCCGACAGAGAAGAAGAGCACATCTCTTTCTCTTTTTTCCAAAAACTATTTAGTAGCCTTTCATTGAATAATGTTGGATTGAGTTGAAATGAAGAGAGCAGCTGAGAAGACACAAGTTTACAAGGAAAAAAATGTGGCTCATTATTTCATTAATTTGATGAAGCAATGTAGAAATGTGGACTGGACTACTACTACAACTACTAGGAGGTCTCTCTCTCCCTTCCTCTTTTTCCAGTCTGTCTGTTTGTGTCTCTGTATGCATGCCAAAGACAATGGACACATTCGTAAGGAAAATCGAATGAAGCAGAAGATCCCCTATGATTGTAATCACCCACCGAAAAAGAGAAAGAAGTTTTATTTTAAATACTTTGTTGATTGGTCCTGGTCGATTCAACTTGCTGTCTCCCTACTTACTACTTACTACTGTGTCTCTGGCTACATTGATATTG
The DNA here is from genome assembly GCA_009870185.1 of Pygmarrhopalites habei. Taxonomy (NCBI): domain Eukaryota; kingdom Metazoa; phylum Arthropoda; class Collembola; order Symphypleona; family Arrhopalitidae; genus Pygmarrhopalites; species Pygmarrhopalites habei. The sequence goes on along the minus strand of WJFB01000170.1, from coordinate 20,331 downwards.
TGGAAAATTGGAGCTAGGAGAACAGAAAGAATAAAAGGAGAAAAGAAAAAAATATTGAGAAAGTTAACTCTTGGACTCTTCTTATATTGGCTCCTGTGGAAGAGGCAGAAGGATGGTTCAAGGAAATTGTGCGGGAGCCATAGTGGCATTTAATCTATATCCACAGCTGTACATTATATACACTTTTGTGTGTGTGTGGATGTGTGTGTGTAAGAGAGATTTTGAAACCTGGTGGCTGGCAGACTATACACACACTATTTGCTGACCATCATGTGTGCCATGGAAAAAAAAGTCCATAAGCAAAGGGCAACGGCAGCAGGCACCTTCGGCGGCAAGGCCAGGGATCTTACAGCCAATGCGTGGAGGGAGAAAGAAAGAAAGAATAGAGAGTGAACGCATGGGTTGGAGGCAAGTAATTTAGTGCGATTGGCACTAGAAATGGTGAAATAATGGCACTTCACTGTACGAGCGCTCGGAACAAGATTTGTGAGTGCAGATGCGGAAAGGTGCCTGCCTTTCTTGATCCATTCATTTATTTCCGATTTCCACTCTTTCCCCCTATTTTCTTCCCCCATTTTCTTGAGAATGGGGGAAGGATTTTCTCCAGCCTTTTGGCCAAACCTTTTGTGAGAGAGAGAGAGGAAAGGAGAAGATTCAAAACCTGAGCGCAATTCTTTATCTTTATTACATCTTGCTGCTCTAAATATTGGGGGGGGTGGGGGGTGGCTGTATTTAGAAAATTTCCAAAATACTCTCACTCTTGTCCTCACACGTGTATCATTCCCATGTAATATCCTTACCCCATGTATAATCGAAATGGTGTGGAAATTTTCCTATTGATCTGTACATTTGTGAGTTGCTCAATTAAAAATATAGCAGTGGGTTTTCCCACAAATATGGGAGGATGTTGGAGGGATGGAGGTTGAGGGAGAAAATAATTAGAAATGACAGTCAAGCTTGAAAATATTAAGACTTTTCCCCACACACGCATATTACACACACATATGATATATAGTAGTATGGAGGGGGGCAGGATTTTTGTGTGAAAGTGAGAGGGGGAAGAAACCGCTGAAATTTAAGTGTGGTCCAGATGCTGCATATTTCTTAAGTCCCAAGACTTATGTTTGAGGAAGGGAGGGAAAGACTGTGTGTACGAGTGAAAAGAAATCAGTGTTCATTGGGAACCATACATATATATATATATAAGTATGGCGGGGATGGCATGGCATTTCCGACAGGAGCCAACCCGAGTTTCGGTTCACTTGACTCTCACAGAGTTTGTTTCTCTCTCTTCATATGCACTAAGGCTAGTCCGTTCCTTCTGTCTTTTTTTCTGGGTTGCATTACATTTCCACTACTCCTTTAGCAAAAGAGGAGGGGAGTAAAGTCGAAATTAAAATCATGTCCAAAATTGAGCCTGATTCTCTCTATACATAAAAGACATGTATTTGTGGGGGGAGAGGATCAACATTTCGGAAAATATTTTGAAAAGAGGAGTAAATTTTTTTAACAAGATGATGCCTTGCATCTACGTATGTTGTTGAAGGGTGTTCAAAATTTTTTTTCATTTGAGAAAGGAAGGATAGACACTGTGTTGTTTGACTATGGATACTAGTTGGTTAGTTTGGATGCATTAGTATTGGAGGTTTTCTTTTGAAAAGAGCAAGTTCCGGTAGTCTGATGATGAATGAGGATGTTGATGCAAAACATGTGTTAATGGCTTGTTTTCTTTATGTGGAAAAATATGGTCTATGTCTTCCTCTTCTCCTCTTCCTCCTCCTCCAACTCATCTCCTCCTATGTTTAGTATGATGTGCTTGTGATCATTCGAGTGGTGAGTGGAGGGTGAATTTTTTTTTTGAAAAAAAAGTTTTCCGATTGAAAAACTCAAAATAAATCCTTTTTTGAGTCCTTTTGATCGTCCCCTCTCCATTTCCTCCTCCTCCACCATAATATAGTCTGCATATCATCTAAACAAATTCTTTGTGGGATTTTCAGAAGGCTTAAGAGCTTGTCAAAGCACTCAATATACATTATAAGTTTTTGTTCCACCATGTATTCAAGATGGGAGGGGATGATGATAGTACATGGAGAATATATTGTGGAATCCTTGTACAATAAAATTTGTAGTCTCACGAGTACAAATACGCGAACACACACACACATACTGGCTACACCATTGGAAGGAGATGTGAATATTTTTATGTGCTCCTTTTTTTTAAATTCCTCATTAATTTCCACTACAAATATATTTGTCAATCGTTGACAATTTTAGTTGAGAATTTAAATATGTGGAAGGGAGGAAGGAGGAAATGTGGGAGCAAAAATTTATGTATCCCACATTGTCCTTAACAAAAACTAAGACATTCTAATGCTCCTTCACAACAACAAAAGGACGAACATCGTAATTTCCAACTTAAACTTATTCACAGAACAGACCTTCCAGTCTGAACGGTTTAGTATTTGGTCCCATGCTTTACGACACATTTACACTTTACTAATTAGACTGAGACAGTCATTGGTTAGTCCGGTTTGGAAGAGCCGGCCTCTGAAAAGGAGATGCGAGGAAGTTGAAGAATTTTTTTTCTACCCAATGGAAGATTGTTATATATACTTTAAATAGGACACACAAACAAGGTGATGAATGGCTACCCTTCACCTCCCCCAATCCTAATGAGAAACCGAAATATGTTTGAGAGAGAGAGAGAGGAAATCACATGTTTTCCAAACTCCAATTTAGCGTCCACATCAATCTTTAACTAGTTTCTCCAAAATGTCGGTTGGTTTAAGGACTTTCAGCTCTTGGAAAGAATGACAAGCATCAGAGAGAAAAAGAGAGGCAGAGGGAAATAATATGCTTCAAACCATTGACTTCAGTCGAAGCAATTTATTAAATATACTGTAAATTAGTTTAGTACATTTTAATGGTACTTGGACAATCAAACAACAGTTATCATTTTACCCTCACACTTTGTACTCAATGGTTTTTTTTCAAAGTTTTATTATTTACTTTATTTTCTTATCAAAATTTATTTTCAAAAAGTTTCTACTTGACTGAATTTTTTGGAGTCTAAAAAAATTCAGACTATAAAGAATGGGATGGATTTTCCGACAGATAATTTATGCATCCTTTTCATGCTCCACGGAAAGAACGTAGGAGAGAGAGAGAAAAAAAGGAGGGAGTCAGAATTTGGAAAAAAACGGAGAATCAGCCGTGATGAATTTGTGGATAAGATGCTAAAAGTATAGTTTGCTAAAAAACTGAAACACACACATCTCCCTGTCCCTGTGTGTGTGTGAATGGTGTACAGTTGTGTATGAACTGTGACTTTGTGTGTTGACTGTAAATCTTGTAGATGAGGCGTAAAACTTTAAACCAGTCGAGAAGGACGTAGATTGGACGGTTGGTTTTTCCATGGTGGAAAGGAATCCTCTCCATGCGATGGAAAACTGAAAAGGGAAACCAAGCGGCGGATTTTTTGGCTCCAGTCACTCCATATTCTTATGTACTACTACTACTCTCCTCCTCCACCCTCCATGTACTACTAAAGTGTTTCATATTGCTTGTATTAAATATCCGAGACTCGTTAGACGACAACTTTATCTATCAACTATACATGTACATCCCTTTCTTAAGTCATCCCGCCAACACACAACAACCTCTTTCTCTCCACAACTATCATCCCTATTCTGTCTTTTAGTCCCCTTATATCAATCCTTATACCTCCTACATAATGGAGAAAAAGGGTGAGGGGGGGTGTCATCCTGCTTTGTGTTTCTATTGGACATTTCTCACACACAAAAAGTTGGAAAAGTGCAAGTTCTTTATGATACCATATGAACTTTCAATACAAAATGATTCAAAAAGTGTGTAAAATTTGTTAAAATCATTGAATTGTGTGTAGAAAACTGTGAATAAAAGTATCTTCAAAAAGAAAGATATGCAATGATAATTCTTTTGTAACCAAAAATAGTTGTATTTTAGTTGAGGGTGAGACTACAGTTTACTTCCCCCTTCCACTTGACACACAGTAGAGATTCAAGAGTCTTTTTTTGGGGGGAAGAAGATTCGGGATGATGGTAAAGACGAGCGGAGCGTAAACTAAAGAAAAGACCTTTGGGAAAAGTGAGGGCGAGAAAACACGTACGAATTGCAGTATAGATCTCACAGTGAGAAAGTGTGTGTGCACTTTTCGAGAGAGAGGGAGAGACACGCTCTCATATATATAGATAGATCTAAACAGAGCAGAGAAGAGGAGCAAAGTTGAATTGAGAGAACGGTAAAACGGTACAATACATCTTACTCGACAGGGAAACTATCTCGAGAAAAAGAAGATGAAAATCTTCATACTCCATCTGTATAAATGGAGAAAATAATACCCAGTCCCATCGAGAACGATAGGATGGATGTAAAAACTCGAGCGGAAAATTGCCATTGATAAAGTTACGCATGTACACTAATATATATATTGTCTCTCTCTCTCTCTCTTCTCCCATAAACACACACACATATAAGTATACACCCTCATGAATCCTTCTTCTACATACATACACTACATAATTTTATGTATATATATATTTATATAGACAGAAGACTTCCATGGAAAAGTTATGTAGACGAAAAAAATTCCTTTTTTGGCCAAAACTTTTTTTTTCTCTCTCTCTCCCTTTTTCTCTGTCTCTCTTTTTTCCCTTCTGTTGCTTTCCCATTTTAAGTAAGTTGGTCTGGGCCAAGAGGAAAGAGAGAGAGAGAGAGAGAGAGAGAAAAGAAATATATGTGTATTGGGAGAGAGGAATAAATAATGAGGGAGATGTCAGTGTTCTTATCCAGTCCGCTATCTCGTGATGTGTAACCCTGATTTCATTTTCGAATTAAACTTTTTAATTACTTGAGAGCAGCTCCCCGTTTTGTGTACATAGTTAAAAGGAACGTGGAAACGTGGAGTCATAAGGGGGAAAAATGTTGGGGGTCGTCTGCATTACGGTTTTTTTTCCTCGTGGTTTTTTACACTTGCCATCCTCTCCTGTCGTTGTCGTCGTCCCATGGCTGGGAGTAAGAATTCGTTTTTGGGAGCCGAATGTGTGTGTGTGTGGAATTCCGCAGGCGCTGAGGCTACACTTTAGACTGTGTGTGTGTGTTTGACGGTGGGTCCTCCCTCCTTCTCTCTCTGGAAAGTTTCTTATCTAGTTAAAGGCTCTCATCCTTTCTCTCTATTAAAAGAGCATAAAAATGGAGATGAACCTTAGAAAATATTTACTGGATAGCTCTCGCGACAATATTGCCCTGTTGATGGCCTTTTAAGGGGTACTTAAGAAAATTTTATGTGTAAACAAAACGGGAACATGTTAAGACGGCAGCTTATGGATTTTCCCTCGATTTTGTCGGCTACTTTGTGTATGTGAGGAACTACGGATTACTTAATTTTCCCTCATATCTCCACACACTCCCACAGCACAACACACACACGTACACACACAGTACAAAACACTACACAACAACTTATTTTGACATTTTACCCTTTCAAATGTCACTTTTATTTCCCTTGTCAACACTCATCTATTGGCCCCGGACGAGCATGGACATGACAACCTTACATGGGATCCCTACACTAACCAGACGTCCACAACCTTGTTTTTTTCACTACGCTCTCCTTCCACTCAGCAGTCAAGCATAAATTTGTCCGATGATATTGTCAACTATCTGGAAATCCCCTGTTAAACTCACAAATTTCTTTTAGAGTGTTTTCAAAATTTTGAAGCATGTACATCTCAATATATTTCACAATTTTTTGAAAGCTTCTTCCCTTCCTTCCTAATTTAGAACTCAGCGAAGGAGGAAAAAATGGAGTTTAAGATATGCGTATACTCTCAAGTGGATAGCGTATCTAAATGTGTAGAAGACACATCTACAATACAAGTTGAAAGGAAGAGAGAGAACCCCCTCCCTCTCTCCTTTATCTTTGTCTTTTTCAGAATTAGTCTTTTCTTTTATACTTCTCTTGGGAAAAATTCATCAGATGTGTGTGTGTGTGCTGTTCAAGTTTGAGACTGTCCTAGCAAATAAGAACTCAAGAATAATGGATCAGGGGTCACAGAGAGCAGGACTACAAATCAAATTCTCTTTTTTCATGCATATTACATTCAGAAAGGTATCTCACTTCTTCCTCTACATTAACTCTGTTTTTTCATATAGCCCAATGTACCATATGTGTGTGGAGTGTGTGGAGAAAGAAAGACGAACACAAAGTTTAGCCAAAGCAAACAACATTGGAAGACATACATTTATCATATAGTACTCCATATTACAGTATGTATGGCTAATGTAAAGGAGAGCCATACTCTGAAGTCTTAACTTTGCAACGCTGCTGAATCTAATGTAGATATGGATGTGTGTGATGTGTGTGTGTGTGTGTGGAGGAAAAAGGAGATGAAGTGCAATGCAACCAAAACCAGCAGAAGATGAAGAAGAAGGAGAAAAAATGAGATGAGAATATAGAGAGAGGGTGAGTGAGGGAAAGACACAGGCAAAAGGAAGAAGACGAAGAAGTTACACACACACACACAGACACACACAGTCAGCCAAGTCTCAAGTACGCGGAGAAGATCAAGAGAGAAAAAACTCAATAAAGTTCTCTCTCCCAAATTTACGACCTTGTCGTCATTTCTATGGTGTATGAATGTAACTTATTACAGTCAACTATATGAACTGACTTGTCTTTACTTTAACTCAGCTAACTAACCCAAACTGAGGCCAGACACACAGCACACACACACAGACCATATAGCACTAACCCAACTAAATATGAAAAAGTATGAATGTGTGTGTGTGTGCTTTTTTTGTTTCCTCCAGCCTCTGGCTTCCAGCTCCAACTCCAAATTTTTAATATGAACCAAGGAAATTGAGAGATTGAGTCTTGGAGAAAGATACAAATTCCGTCATGGAGGGACTAGCAAAAAATATTGTATGTACGTGTGCGCATTAGCCAATGGCTACGAAGGTGAAAAGAGAAGTGAGTTAGGATTCTACAATTTCCATAAAGTACATGAAAAACACACATACTCACTCTACCTCACAGACAGAGAGAGAGAAGAGAGAAAGACACCCCAAGTTTCGTCAACCCAGAGTCACACACTTTATTACGCTGTAATGAAGTCCTTATTCTCGCCATTATAAGAGTCTAGCTAGTTTATCTTGTGTGTTACTTTTTTTCCCCTCTCATGTACCTTCTCTATTCACTTCCCCAATACATTCCACAATGAAAGAATCTCATGCAAACAAAACCTTTTTGTCTCGTGTGTCTGTGTTATCTTATCAATTGTGACTATAGACTAAATAAGAGAGTGTGTGACAATACAACTCTGGAACTTGTGCTTATTTAGTAATTTTTCTCCTTGACCATCTCAGACAGCTTGAGAAATTATTTGTGTGTTGATCACAGCAAATTTTTTCTCTCCCCTTTTGTTATTGTCATTCTGTTTCTCTCTTTTTCCTTGTAAATGCCAAAGGAAAAATGTTGAGGTTTAAAAAGAACAACATTTAGAGTTACGATTTAAAGTCAACTTTAGTCCAGAGTGAAAAGAGAGGGAGAGAGAGAGAAGGGGAAAAAGTGTCTTGGGGCTGTTGCACAGAATATATTGTAACATTGATTAGTAGTCAAAGTTGTGGCTCCTTCTTTCATTCTCCTTGACTCAAGGGGATACACAGTCAAATTGTATAATTCATCAGGTTGATGAAAGGAGACTAAATAATTTTTGGTTTAGTTGCTCCTGATGGTGAGGGTGAGGATTTCCTTTTTGCTACATATTATAATGATGATGATTATCCTGCTCATAAAATCAGTTATTGTAATTTGCAAACTGCCGTGGAAGGTAAATTGTTTGTAATTAAATTTTTCATCGCTACATAAAGTCTCTTCAATTTTTTTTCTCGCATCCTCTCCTCCTCCTTCATCCACTCCACTCCATTACATTAATTCTCCTGTTGGCAGTGTGGGGAATGGAGGGAGCGGATTTTTCTCATAAATTTTCCACAACTAAAAAGTTGCAGTGTGAATGAGTTGGATACTGGATAGTGGTTCTTGTGTGTGTGGATGTGTGTGTAGTGTGTTAGTTGTGTTCCATACATGTATGTGCCGTGTTGTGGATCAATAAAATATTTTATGCAGAAAGAGGGGGAGAGGGGATGGGGGTGGATGTGTTAGGGTGAAATTAAGTTATAAATTAATAAATGTAATTTTGGCAACTCACACTTTGCACCTACGCTATCCATGTACAGACACAGACACACAGACAGGGACAGAGAGAGAGAGATTGTCGACTGGGTGTGAATGGAAAGAGATAGACTATACTTTACACTACACACACACATTGTACGAGATAGGATACTGGAAAGAGAAGGAGAGAGAGACTGGCTGGCCAGTATTTAGAAACTGATTAAAATTCGTCACGTAATTAGAAATGAAAAGAAAAATGTTTAATCGGATAGAGATATTGTATCGGGATTTTAAACCTGTTCCATTAAATATGGATAACCTTAAAAAATGCCAAGCTACGCCCGTCTCCTATCTTCTTCCATTAGGAATACATAAGTGTGTATACAGTTGAAGGGGCTATATTCCCCACGTAGTCTTGTCATATACATCATAATAAGACCAGTCCCGTGCTGCCTTGTTTCCTTATGTACTAGACCCACTATAGACTTTTGTACCATGTTGAATAGGATGGGGGTACGGGCTTGTGTGTGTGTGTACTGTATAGTCATGTACATGTACAGAATGTATGAGAGAGAGAGACGGAAGGAACGGGAAGATCATCGTAAACTATCACTATACAGCACAGTAGTCGAAGAGATCCAGCCTTCCATTCCGTGTGTGATAATTTATTCCACATTGGATTTCACAGTAGGTGAAGATGAATTGCGATTCCAAAGCGAATGCTATACTTTTGCCATACCATACCCTACTATGTTATGTGCCATGTGATGTTTTTGTCTCACCAGCTAAGCTCTCTCTCTCTCTCTGTCTATGTATGTTGTACTGGTTGGCGAGGCGAGCCAGCCAAGTTTAAGTCCGAGTCCACATTTTATCCTTTAGCTGAGTGCCAGGTTTGAAAACTGAAAACACAGCAGGAAAATTTATACGAAGGATACAAATATCCAAACTCAGACTCTCCCTTTGTACAATCATACATGTACTAATATAATATGAAAGAGGGAGAGAGAGGGAGAGAGAGAGAGAGAGACAGTCTGTGTAGTCTCCTCCTCCTCTTCTTCTCTCAGATTAAGATGTACATACTCCACTCTCTCTTTCTAGGTATATAGCAGGGCAGAGAGACCATACAAATTAATACATCAAAGCCAAATTGCTAAAATTTTAATTTTCTCTCTCTCTCTCTCTCAGGCCCAACTTGACTCAAAATTTACTATGGACGGGCGATCCTTGAAAGAGAGAGAGATTGAAAAATTCATGGTTGGTAATAAATAAATTTGTTGGCTTTTTAGCTTGTGTGAACAAGCTCATATTATTTTCCACTTACTCTTCTCACAGAGCAAAGTTGCTTGTGTTTGTCTGGATGAGAGGAAGGAGAGAAGGAGGAGGGAGAGAAGAATTTCATTTAAAAGAGACAAAAAATGAAGTTGCGAGTAGTAGAGAAATGTAAACTAAAATAAATCAATAGCTTTGTTTGTCTTCATTTCGTTTTTTAATTTGAGCTTATTATGAATACCTTTTGTCTATTTATTTCTCGAGGCACAACACACACACACTAGAGCATGTGTTCTTGACACTGAGTTTCGTCAAGAAAGAATTCAGTGTTAAGAAAGAAGGAGGAGGGGGTGTTATGGGAGAATTGAATTTTTAGTGAAATAAATCACTGCCCCTTCCTTCACACGATTATTTATAGTTTAATTGTACATTTTAGTTAAATAAAAACATGACGCTCAGTGAACTAGGGTTGGACAGGGTGGAGCATCAGAGACAGAGACAGAGGAATTCAAAAGAAGCACGTGCTGGACTCTACAGTGATGAATGTGGTCGCAGTTAAAATGTGGAATACAAAAAAAAATAGTTGTAAAGGGAGTTCATCTCTCTCTCTCTATTTCCCTCCGTCCTCAACTATTTCCCCTCCCTCAAAAATTTTGGAGAATAATTATTTATCCAGATTTTAGACTGGATGCGGGATACCACTTTTTTTTTCTTCTCATATTCTTACATGCAATTCAATTGTGTGTGTGTTAATCTGCTTGAGAAAAGAAATTTCTGCACCAAATGGATGACGTCCGGTAGTAATATATAGTTAAATATTAAGCTTTAGGATGTAATTAGCAAGGATTAATTTCACCATCGTATTGCATCCCCATCCCCATCGCATCGCATCGTTTCTTCGTTGGTTGGCTATGACTAGGACTGGGAGTCAGATTGTGCATGTGTACTTATTATGCAGCAATATTAATGCAATGTTGGATGATGTTTCAAAGAATCGTATGAATTAAAATGTGTGTGTGTTTGTAGGGGGAATAGAGAAGAGGGAAAAAAATATTCAACGCGTGTGGCCAAGCTTCAACCTTTGTAATCCAAATGTGACGATAGGCAAAAAGAATCTTTATAGCCACAGCAAGTCTCCTTCTCCCTCTCTACACACATTCACTCAGAGTCTACACAAAGCAACACTGAGACTACATAAGGTCAGTATGATAACAGGATTATAATATTGTGGGAACTGAGAAAGTTTAGCTGAAAAATATGGAATGTTCACAACACAGCACAAACGTCTTAGTCATCCCCACACACAAACACACACACACACACATTACCTATAAACCTAAGGCGACCAGTGTCGTGCCTATCCAAGGAGAGTATATATAAGAAATATATTTGCACACTACTCCATTTTATCCTTCTCCTTATCATAAATCTGTATTGATGTTGTTGTTTACTGTAATCTAAAGACTTCATCAGGGAGTCTCAATGAGAGCCTTTTTTTCTGCACACACTGCCTGCTACACTGCCAAAAGGAAAAAATTATCTCCCTGACCCCCAGCATTCTTTATGCGAAATATTCCGAGTCCAGAAGTGCCTCCACGTACACTCTTCATATACACAGTAGATAGTGCAGCTGTTCCATCTTCATGAAATTGTAAATTACTCAACTATCCACACAACGTACAGGAGATACTTTGCGTTGTGAAGATATACACACACAAGGAAAGATGTACATATTGACTGTTTTATGACGAAATATTCTCTCATCATCACAGAAAATTTTCTCAGTCTATAATTTAAATATGTAAGAGAGAGAGAGGGAAAGAGAAAAGAAGGGGGTATGTATGGACTGTGTAAACAAAAGTGCTGACTATAAAAATCTAGATCTAATTTCTGATTAATGGTCAGCTCAAATATAAAAATGTCTTGCTTGTCGCGACAACTCAACACAAACATTCATCAATGGACAGAGAGTTGGGCAAAAAAAGAGGAATTCAATCATTCAGGAAGAGAGATGCCCGCTCGTTCAAGATACTTGAGGGCAACAATTTATTTTGATGAGGGGCTAGGTCAATATTATATACTATATCATATTATATTTGCTGACAACATCATCACTCTTCAAAATATTATATACACATGTATATATGCCACACATGATATTTTCCTCCAGAGGGGAATTTGCTGGCTCCAAAAAAATCGTAAAAAGCTGAAATCACATGAAATAGGAAACATGTCAAGTCATAATTAAATTGGCGGCTAACTCTGTGTGAACTGAGATGTCTTTTTCTGAGAGAGAGAGATAGTGAATAAAATCCTCTCTCTCATTCATTCCGACCCTCCTCACGTCCTCATTATTGACATACTCTGTCCAAAGAGCTAAAGGTGACTCAAGTGTACCCAGTAAAGAGAGAGAGAGAATATCAAAGTGTCTCAAGTTATCTCAAACAAAATTTGACGTAGCTAAAAAATGTCAAATCTCTCTTTCCTTCCACTGGAAATACACACGGATACATACAAACCACCACCACACCAAGTCAAAACAATTTTTTCACACCAGTCCTTTATACAATTTTAATATTCCGAAGGTGCCATACTTTTTCACCTCTAAAATTTTCCGTGTGAACTTCCCTCCTCTCTTCTTACATTTGTGTGTGTGTGGGTGTCCTCATAGTAAGTCATAACTGCAATTTTAAGTAGTTTCATTAAACTCTTTCGCTCGTTGACACACCACAGTCACCCAACACAACCCAGGCAAATTTCATGTTGTGAGGAGATGGGGAGAGGGAGAAGACACAAAGTTATTTGAGAAAACTACCAAAGCGCTACTAGACACCGCAGATACATCAACTTCCCTCCGTTAGTTTCACGGGTGTTGACTCAGAAAATTCAAAATTAACTGTGACTATATCACACAAACACACCCTCCTTCTCCCTATTACTACCTTGTATGTAGGCAAATGATGGTAGGATAAATTTCTCTCATATTGTGTGTGTGTGTTATGGGGTAAGGAAAACGAAAGAAAATTGAGAAGGAAGGAAGATACTATGTGACTGTATCTGAAATACACACACACAAGTAGATATTGCTTCGGATGGTTGTAAGGCATGTATAGTCTCAACAAGGCAATTTATGGATGCTCAAAGCCTCGACTAAATGAAGAAAATGTTTCTTCATAAATACACACGAAAATACAGGAGAGGGATGAACGGGTCGCGAGCGGGATGCGGGGAAGTTGTCTCTCTCCCTCTCTCTACTATAGTCTCCCTCTCTCCTTGTCTTGAAAATGTGTAGCAAAAGAGGGAAGAAAGTATTCATAGTCACCAAATACGAAGATAGAGAGACAGAGGAACGGAGTAAATCTCTCCCTGTGTGTGTGTGTCTCTTTGTGTGCAGAGGAGGAGGAGGAAAACACCCAGAGAATTAGAGGTTTATTAGACTCCTATTGCATAATTATGGTCCTCATGCCAACATTAGAATGTAATTAACATCGTCCATTAATCAACATTAAATTAATGAATGAATAGCTTTGTTGTGAGTTGCGAAGGATGCCAGTACCCTCCACCCTCTCCTTCCATCGAAGAGAGAGAGAGAAAATATGCTCGTGTTTTAACGCACTCCCAAACTCCACTTCACGCTTCACTTGCCCACTTTTATTATGCAGATTGTTGCTACTTCTTTGTACACACACACACACACTATTTATACATATAAGGAGGATAGGGTGGCTCAATATTGCACTCCGTTTTGTGTGTCTGAGTATGTATGTGTACAAACACTTCTATCCTTTCCCCCCGATGGCTCAAGATTTATTTCAAAAATTAAAAGCCAAGTAAAATTTCGATACAGGGCGACTAATACTTCCTCCGACCAGCTGCTAGAAATTACGAGAGAGAGACATGGAAAACTTTTTTCTCCTCCTCCTCCAAGTACGTATGAATCTCAGCCCTTCACGCACAAATAGATGCTGTGGCTGTAACTTTGTGGAGAATTACTGTCCCCCTCCTCTCTCTCTCTCTCTCTTTCTTTCTACAGTTTGTACGAGAGGCTAGTTATCTGCTGATTGGAGTGGTATAAATTGGTCGGATGACCAAGTCATTGTTGGGGCCGACTTTTTCACCAAAAAACAGTAAAGTGTACAACCCCCAGCTGGAGGTACCCCTTAATTGAAAAGAAAAAGCTCTTTGTGATGTACAAAATGGCCTTTACAAGGCACGTCTTTCCCCTCTCTCTCTCATTACCTATATACAGTACAGTACATGAATTTTTTTCCTCCTTGGAACAATGGGTGATAAAACTTAGTGGTAATCAAGGAAAGACTATGAGGAACCAAGGATTTTGCACCACGAGCTCAAATTTTTGACCAACTTTTCCCCTTTCCCAGTGTTTTATCCTATTCACCCATCATCAATTTTTTTGAGGGTAGAATTATGACTGTGTACGACAGTGTGTGTTTGTGTGTGTGTTGGATGGAATGACTCATTAGAGGTTACACTTCAAATTAAATGAGGGGGAGATGGGTGAAATAAACTGTAAACTAGACGAATGTTCAAATTATATACAAAAAAAGAATGTTCATGGGTAAAGGCAAATAAGGAATATAGGAAATGGGAGATTTGAAAGTAAAAATGGAATGAGGATTATAGTACACACACACACATACACATACACACCAGATAAAACTTTCTAGTTGATAAATAGCCCAGAAATTAGAAATGAGTTACTATAAAACAATTTTTTGAGTTTTTCCCCCTCTCATTCTTCTTCTTCTCTTCGTCCCATTACAATCAAAAATTCATTTCCGTGTTCAATTAAAAATTAGCTGAGCGGACCTCCCCTCTCCTACACACACGTAGTACATACACAGCCTATCACAATATCAAATCATCTATTTTTATAATATGTAGAGAAGAGGAGAGGGAGGGAGAGGAAAAATTCACGAATTTCCCTAGAGGGATTTCGAGACTCGTGCCGAACGAATAGACGAACAGAAAGGATGGATTCTAATCCTGGAGATGAAACTATGCTCTCCTCTGTCAACTTTGGGGGGTTAATCTTCAGTTCCGGAACAACTTTACAATTTTATACTATACATCTTGGCCTGTGTGTGTCTACTGTGAGTGTGTATGTTAGGTTACCCTGTCATGCCACACACACAATTATTCATGCGTGTACATCATGGGAAAAGGCGTACAGCATCCCTTCATTCAATATTGAAATGCCTATATCCTTCATGTATTCCCATCCTCTCCACACACGGCCTTTGCTCCCTCTCTCTCTCTCTTTCTGTTTGTATGTATGCAAAGTTGAACAATATCTGAGTGCGTGCGTGGGTAGAATTTCTTACACAGAAAATCCTCATATAGATCTCTACTGTGTGTGTGTAAGAGAGAGAGAGAATGACTGAGTGTAGAGCCTACCTACCCAGTGTGCACGTAAGTCTCTGTTTGTTTCTGAGATCCAAAAATATTCTGGGGGTGTCAACTTGAGCCGCGGCCATTTTCTCCCTCTTCGCCCTGCCATTCCTCTGACTTTGACAAATTACTCTCTCCGAAAAGAGAGAAACAAAGCTTTGAGAAGGGGAAAAGGTGTTGCTGGCTTTGCGTGGTCTTAGTATTAGAATGAGAGAAACTCACTTCTTTTTTTGATATGTTGGAGTACAAACGAACCGTTAGTTCATTATTTGTGGCAGCCTAAAAATTCCCAGTTCCTCCTTAGCCCCTCCTGATACATGAGATGCGAGAGGGGGAGAGAGTGAGAGAACCACAACACTCAGCCTTTTTTAAGGGCTGAAACAATCCCCGTATAGCACCTCCACAAATGATAAGTCTCCACTACACACACAGACACACACACATTGTATAATTGTAAATTGTTTGGTGGGTTATATCCCTTGATTGAACTGGCTGTACTATATGTACACTTAGCACTTAGACACATAGCAATGTGTTCGAGTCGTAATGAATGATAAGTTTTTTCCCATTAATCGTTAGTGTGAGTATTTTTGATCATGGCACCCGGCGGACTGTAAATCATGACACCTCCTCCCCACACACACACATCCCAGCTTCTTCCCTCCTTCTCCCCAATGTCAAGTATACGTATACACAGACATACATTATAGGATGAGGGAGGAGAGTATTTTGTTCTATCCCATTCCACCCATGTACCAATAATACACCTATTTAATCCTCCGTTAATTAAAACTGCCTACTTACGCTCTAACCTATTAAGACTAACGAAGCGCCTACAGCCCTGATTTCCCTTCCTTCCTCCATTCCATCCCCTCCTTCCCCTTCTGTCACAATGTCTATCATCCCCCCAAGGCTCCTTTTCCCTCCTCTCTCTCTGCAAAATAGTCTATTTTATGACTTACAGTTTTCTCTACTCTTTGCTACATGTGCATGTCTTCTTTTCTCCTCATCTCCCGTCCAAAGTTAATGTACTTTTAAAAATTTATTAGTTATTTTTTTCTCTAAATTCTACAAAAATTCTTTCGTGTGTCCATCGGCAGTTTTAAGTTTCGAGCCTGTCTATCCATCTCAGCACCTTTTTGTTTTACAATACAATTCAAAAACAGAATTGAGTGGTTGTGTGGGCGAAAAAGTTGGAGTTGGTTTGATGATACAAAAAATTGCGATGAATAGTTACATACAATTTAATACATGTCCGTACATAATTTACACACACGCAAACAAAATAATACAAAATGTGGAGAGAGAAAGATGGAATGCACAAGTCCATAAAATTTTTGCCATGTAGTGCGTGAAACAATGTAGGAAATTTTTGTGGAGAGAAAACATGGAAAATTATTATAATACTCGTGTGTACGTCTTGTGTATGAAAAGTTTGGAGGCAAAAAAAATGTGAAGAAAAAAAAATTTGTCATGTGGGTACTCAGCCTGCAATTTTATAGCCGCATTGGCTGCATCTTCTTATAATAGAAATAAGAAAAGTTGAGATGAGAGAGTGTCGGCCGTTTGGAAAAATACAAGAGAATAAAGTGCGATGAAGAGAGAGAGAAAGAGAGGAAGAGAGAGACAGAGAACTGGAAACAAGTTTAAAAAGTTAATGATGACTCTGATACAAACAATTATTACATGTTTTTCTTTTCAAAGTTAACCACACAGTTCACACTGGGAGTGAACTGCTCATACTAACCATTAAACACCACACACGTACATACTCACACACGCACACTCACACACACACACACTCCTTTCCACATATCCTATTATGTGGGAGACAATAACCGGAATAGACAAAACGTAATGTAATTCGATGCATCAATTTAATTGCTTCACAAAGCATGACTCGTCGCCACAAATTTAATGTCTTGATTTGTCAAAAGAAACCACCATCACCAAAACCGATGCGAATCATCATCATCCTCTGAAACATGGAGTCTCTCTCAGCAAAATTAGAGCTTCCGCTTCAAGGGAAAAAAACTCCATACTCTATTATACGTTAATCCACATAACAACACACTATTTCGTATAAAAAACACCAACTATAATTCTGTGTGTGTGAGAGAGATAACATTTGAATCAAGTTTCTTAAGTCAGAGTCTCAAGAGAAAGAGAATTTGAATATTAAAAAAATGACTGTAAATGTCCAGTACAATTTATCCTGACTAAAATCTCTCCTTAACTAAATTGGATGATGATTCTTCGTGATGCATGAGAGAGTTCAAATTTATTAAGTTATTACTTTTCCTAGTTAACTAATAAGCTGCAAATTACAGTATTGTAATCAACTTTAAATCTAGTGCTCTACATCATTTCTCTTCCTTCACAAAAAAAATTAGGGATAAAGTGCATCAGTGTATTAAAACTAATTAATTACCTCCACTTTTTCTTGACCACTCTGACAGTTGAGTTGGATGACAGTTTTGAATTAAAATGACTTTTGTCTGTCTGGCACAAAGTGTCGTCGAGTAGTTAGGATTTATCATCCCACCCATTTAGACAACACCATGATGAATGATTCAATTAATTTTTTAAACATATATATATTTTTTCACGATTAAGTAATAATATTTAACCAAATTAAAATTGGCAAGTTGAGTTTCTCATAAATTTGAAAAGGCTAGAGTGAGAGAAAGAGGAAATGGAGGAGAAGGAGAGAGGGAGAGAGTGAGAGGAGATAATGGGAGAAAGGAGAAGCGTGTATGTGGATGTGTGATGGAGGTTTTCGTGAGACGGAGATGGAGGTGGTTGAGGTTCTGGTGTGAGTTGGCCCTTGTTCTTGCTCATTTCGCCGGGTTTGCCAAGGAAGGAGCGAGAGTCGAGAAAGAGAGAGAGAGGAAGAGAGACGGGTTTTCGGTAATAAATTTTGGATTTGGTTAGAAAGTACGGGCATTCCATTATACTAACCAAGGGAAGGAGAAAACACTGAAGTCCTGAGTGGAATTTCTCGTAATGCGGGTTTTATCCTTTCCCTGCAATAATGGACACTTTTCAGTCCATTTAATGGCCGCTTGAGGAATTTATGGTGTCATTCGATACCCCAAAATGACGAAAAGGATTCTTACTCACCAAGCATACTTCACTCCTCTGTCTCCCTCCCTCCCCTCCATCTTTCAAACTCACTGGCCAAGCCCTATCCATTGTATATATGTGTATATAAATATATGAAATTACACATAGTCGTCCAATCCTTGAAAATGATGCTTTTTGCTCCTCCATCCTTGTTCTTACACATCCACGACAACACACACACACACACCAGTCTGTGTTCAACCACGTATTTATACAGCCATTACGGACTCCTATGCACATGTTTCAACCTTGTAAGTCACTATTATTATTGTCTATTGTGGGGAGCCGGGAAAGAGGAGGAGGGGAGGGTGTGAAGAAGGGGGTGTTTGTTGTAAATATGTGTGTGCCTACCATTATCATCATCATACTGTGTATGTGTGTGTGTGTGTGTGCTAAAGTACCCCTAGCCCTCGTCCCCTTTAAACTGTGCAAATAGAAGGGAAGCCACTTCTCTAAGACTCTCATGATACACCCCTTGGCTCCATGCCCCTCTCTTTCCCCGATTTCTTCACATTTAACTACCTCCATCATTGGATTTATCCAAAATCGATTTTTATCAAATGCTATCCTTCCCACCCAAAACCTCCCCACAAAACCAAATCAACACTGAAGCGTAGTGAAGAGTCGTGGTGGTGGTGGTTTCCAAAGTACTTTTGTAATATTTTTTATTATTATACTTTAAGTATCCCTACCCTCTTCTTCCTCCCCTGTATATTAACGACCTTTCCCCTCTCCCTCTCTCATCGTCAGTTAAGATTCAATCTTGGCCATGTATGTGTGTCATGGAAATTATCTATTTTCATCCCGCTGTCCTCATGTGTCATCTGAAATGATGGGAGGATTCCGGAGGACTTTGGAGAAAATGGGAATATTATGATTTAAAATATATTGGAAATGATAATACCCATATTTAATGTGAATCTAAATTTAAGTCTGAGGATGCGTACATTGCAAAGGAAGGGGAAATACATGGAGGGATGTGAGGAAATTGTGTGTGTGTGTGTAGGAATGAACGAGGGACTGATTGGAGTGAAAACAATTAGTAGGGGGGACGCATTCATAAATTTGAAAAATGTATGGAAAACATGGTAAAAAGTATAAAAGACGACTCTCTTTTTACATATGGCAGCCATATTCCAATCTGTGTGTGTGTGTGGAGGACTGTGTAAATGAGGATGTGAAATAGGCAGAGAGAGGAATAGAAAATCAGAGACCGCCGTACTCTTACGTCTACTTTGGAAGAACAGGGAATGTCCCTTATTTTGAACCGGGGTTTGAGTCTACAAGTGACGCCTTTGTAAAGACAGTCGCATGGAGAACTACATAGAAAGCCATGGTAGGATCGGATATAAGAGTATCTCCAACTGTGTGTGGTGTGTGTATGTGTGTTGTTTTGAAACATGTTTAGACGCCGTGGAATTAAATGTAGAGGAATCTTTCTTTATAAAGAGCTGGAGAGAGAAAGAGAGGAAAACGGCAAAGAAGAGGGAAGAAGGTATATATTGCGAGGAGGAGGAGGAGGAAAAGGAGGGGGAGGAAAAAGAGGAAGACCAACAAGACGATAGAGTTGGGAAGGAACATAAAGCAAGGAAAATGCAATGTTTTGGTGAAACATGAGGCAGCTAGAGAGGAAGATTCCAAATGAGAATTTATAGACTGCAACGCTAGCTAAATAAGGTACAATAAATCTCTCACTCGGAGACATTGGGAGTTTTTATCTTTCGTCGCATGATTTCAAAAACAGCACCATCCACATACACACACACACACGCTCTCTCACTATAGAATCTCAGCCCATTCCAAAATGCAGGTTTTTAACTATAGTTCTATACTGTGCCTGTGTTGTTGTTGTTGTGTGTGTGTGTACTATTCAAGGCTCTCTTTTCATTCCACATTTCCATTAACTTGGGCATAAGCAGAAATAGTAGAGAAAGAAAAAGAGCCAAAAAAGAGTTTCATTTCATATACTCTATCTTAATGTGTATCATTCCCCCTTGTAGTACAAGAACACATTTTTTTCCGTTCAAAATATCCGACTATTGCAAGAGTGAAAATATTTAAATTGTGTAAATTTAAATTTAACAGCAATTAAAAGGAAATTCAATTTCAAGTCCAGGTGTAGGATTTAAATGATATATTTTTGTTGTCCGAAAAAAGGATAACATTTCTCTAACACAGAGATAGAGATTTGAGTAATTAAAATAAAATTTCTTCCCACATGGAAGTCGAAGAATTGAAGAAATAGAAAGAGACCTACACACACACACACACACACACACACACACACACACACACACACACACACACACACA